>JAQFZZ010000968.1:0-13302 GCA_034696405.1 Isotoma caerulea
TGAATCGGATTTAGGACCTATTCAGTAAAGAAGATGAAGAAACTGGGACACAAAATGCAATGAGAACAGCAGTGCAATGCGCCGGCGAAGCCGTTGGTTCAGGATACAACCAGACACAATGTGGGGCAGGAGATTTGTCTCGCATTGCACCCCCTGCCACGCTTATCGTACGAGCTTCAGAAAAAGGACCAGAGGTAGTTGCAGAGGACTTGTATAACTGTCCATCTGGCTTACTTCCCCCAACAATGAAAAAGGCTCGGTTAAAAAAGAACGACTCTTTCCACGTTATGCCTCACGAGAGAAAGAAAAAAACTCCTACGGTAGTTGAAGCTGTAATTTAAAACGCAGTAGTGTTTAGCGAAAATTATGTTATTATCATGCATGATTTTTTTTAAATTCAAGATGAGAGCAAAGGAGTGGGCTGAAGTAGCTCGTAAAAGAGAAGAATTTCGAAGGGCCTTAGTCAAACTTATTCATCGCATGAATCCCCAAAAGGGACAAGACAAAGCGGTCGAAGAACTTTTTCATCAGATGGGAGATTCATTCGAAACAGACAATGGAAAACTGCCTAAACTGGACATTGATTTCAATCCAACACAAGAAGATTTGGGCGAACTTCGTTACAGTTTTTATATCCATCATGGTTTGGATGCCATTAATATTGGAGCGATTGGACAAACATGGTTGGATAACATCTGGAAGAATGTTCCTTCAAAGCTCAAGTTCACGTACGTACAATTGGCTACCGAGCTCTCTGATGAAGTATGCGATGGCTATAGGATTGCAGTTAAACGGGCGATGGTTGATTTCGTACTTCATGAGCCAGATAAGCATGCTGATGTCCAACTAGATTCAGGCGCCCGTGGAGATGCTATGCTCCGACGTGTACCAAAACCATGGAGAGGTGCAGTCATTTTGGCAAAGAAAAAACTGCTGAAAAATCTGCATGCTTATAATCCTGTACTTTCATATATAAACTTTGTCTGGAAATCCGTCTTTTGGTAAAAACGTCACTTCATTTAAAATTTGATTGGCAACATACATATAATTTTATGAAATTATTTTTTACGAAATCTTCAGTAATTTGCGATTCGTCGACTGCTTTATTCTTGGGGAGCAAAAGGATGCTTTCACTTTGCGCTATTATAAGGACACTACTAAACGCATGATTGATGATGTCCGTGGGCTATTAATGAAGAAGTGGATTAAAGGAATTACTCATACATTAGTGGGGGTATGAAACGTTTTCAGACGTAATTACCAAATTTTAAATGCAAAGAATTATTTTATTTTATTTTTGATGAACCACGGACAATAACTAGGCTGCAAAAAGGAATATGGTTCCCAAAGCGAATGAAGAAGCCAGAATGATTTCATTCTTTAACTGTGTTGCGACACTTATGCAAGGAAACTTATTGGAGTTGTTTCAAGAAAGTCTTCAAGAATATGCTGATTTCATGTGCTTACGTTTGGTAAAAATCCATATCATTTATGTTTATTTGCATACCAATTACTAAAATTTATTTTATTCATCCCGTTTGTTGAAATTTCTCAGGCAAAAATTCACCGGCCAAAATTCATCGTCCGTTTCATCAGTCGGCATAACCAACTTGTACCAATACCTTCTTTCGAAGATTGGGAACATGGTGTACTTGCAGTCGTTGATATGCTTGTTGATGTTTCGTGCAGCTTTCCTAGAATGGAAGCTAAAATTTTTGGTCAATGGGACTTGGAAGGGGGTGAAACAGAAGGACTAGCTTTGAAAGTAATAATATTTAATAAGTTACAGAATCAATAAATGAAACGAGTTGTTTAATTAGACCACATTTTGACACGTTACTTTCTTATTATATTTATTAGCCAACGATTAACCCTCAAAGAGTGGCTGCAATAAAGCAAGAAATAACGGATGCATTTAGAGAACAAGTACAAGGACCTTTAGAATACATCGCAGCTTATAACGAGCATCAATTCCTTTTCGATGGAGATGTAAGTTTGAACTTCTAAGAATCATTTCTGTATTATTACGTTACAAATTATTCACAATTCTTTAGAATGAAGACACGCTTGACGCTTTCATAAGCGAAGAAAGATCGTGGGAACAAATGGTTGAAGAAGTTAAAAAGTTTCACATGCTATCCCAAGAGATTCCTACAGCTCATGATGCAAAAACCCTTATAGGAATATTTGATGTTCATTGTGATGAACTTATTCGAGGATTATCAACTCGGGCAGCAGATTTGAGAGATAAATTGTTGGAAAGAATGATTCATGACTTACACATGCAACTCAAAGAGTAAGCAAATACAATAATACATTTGGGTATTTAATTTCTAATAAATCTTTCTTCTAAAATCCTATTCTTAATAATAAATGTTACCATTATTAGCATTGTCGATGAATATGAAGCAATCAGTGAGAAAGCGTTGAGCACTCCTACAAGCACAGAACAACTTTTCCAATTGAAAGAAGAGATTGAAAAAGTGAAGGAGAAAACTCTCCCACAAATGCAACAAGAATGTAGACACCTTTTGAACAAATACATGTTCATCTCAGATTACATGCAACTTTCACCAATCGTTTCCAAATTACAAACCCAAGCCATTCAATGGTGCAATAGAATGCCTTATGTGATGGAAGAACACCAGCAGATTATTGCCAAGAAAATATTAGAATTCCAAGAAGCTCTGAAGGTTTATTTTGCACCAAAAATTAAATTGAATATTTCTGTTCTGAGTTTTTGAAAACATTTTGGCTTATAAAATCATATAGCTCAAACGAATTCGATTTCAAGAGGAGCTTGAATCTTATGCAAAGCAAGTTGAAGAATTCCAACACTACGGGAATTTGGAAGAACTTACCAAATATCTTAAACGAGCTCAAGCTTTGGATGCTAAGCTTCAGGCCGCTAGTGATAAAGCTGATAAGTTCAATCGAGAAGAAGAAATGTTTGAGTTTGAAGTCACCAACTACCCTCTTAGAAAACAGGTAAAAGATCTCATTAAATTTTTTAAATTAAATTTTTTAAATGTTAATATAACTCTTGACAGATTTCGGACAAACTTGCTCCGTATTTGAGACTTTATGAATGTGGTTCCGAGTTTTTGGAGAAACGAGAACTCTGGCTTAATAGCCAAGTTGGTACACATGACCCAGAAGTTATCGAAACGGATGTTACTAATTTATGGAGAACTGTGTACAAGTTGGAAAAAACATTCAATGACATTCCTGTTGTTAAAGAGCTAGTTATTCAGGTACATTGACAATAAAATTGTGAGATAAAATCACAAGCAATGATCGTGAGAAAGTAATTTTTTAAATACTTCTGTGCAGATAAAAGGATTGATAGAAGTTTTCAAGGAGAAACTCCCAATTATTCAAACCCTTGGAAATCCTGGTTTACGTGATCGCCATTGGGAGAGAATTTCAGAAATTGTTGGCTTCCCCATCAGACCTACATCTGACTTAACATTGCAGAAGATAATTGATATGAATTTAGATGAATACCTGCCAAAGTTTGAGCTTATCAGTGAAGCTGCTTCAAAGGAGCATAGTTTAGAGAAGAATCTTGAAAAAATGAAAGTAGAATGGGCTGATATGAGCTTCCAAATCGTAGCATACAGGTACTTTAAATCTTTAATTAATGTAAATTTTTATATCTGAAAAAGTTTACGTTCAAGTCTTGCGTTTCATGCTGTGCTAAAATAATGCCTACGAATTTTCATAAACGCCTAATTTATTGTCAAAGGGAAACTGGAACATACGTCATATCTTCGGTAGATGAAATTCAGGTATTACTTGATGACCACATTATTAAAACTCAGACAATGTTGGGATCACCATTTGTGAAGCCATTCCTTGACGAAATGAGGTAAATGAATATTATGAAAATATTGCAAATTATGAGAAAATGGACTTAAAAATTATTATATGATGCTATTTTACATTTTCCACAGTCTGTGGGAAAAAGATCTAGTTCTTCTACAAGAAATTCTAGATGAATGGCTAAAAGTCCAATCCACTTGGTTATATCTAGAGCCCATATTCACTTCTCCGGATATTATGACTCAAATGCCAGAAGAAGGTCGTCGTTTTATGAATGTGGATAAGACATACCGTGACATAATGAAACATGCGGTTAACGATCCAAAAGTTTTGTCCATCATCAAGATTGATAAGATTGTAGAAAAATTAAAGAAAGCAAACGATCTACTCGAGTTAATCCAAAAAGGATTGAATGGTTACCTCGAAAGAAAGAGACTCACTTTCCCTCGATTCTTCTTCTTATCAAACGATGAGTTACTTGAAATTCTTGCTGAAACGAAAGATCCCAAACGGTAATTATAGAAGACAACATTAGATTGCAAAAAATAGATTAATGTAATTGTTTAAACTTCTGTTTACAGAGTGCAACCACATTTGAAAAAATGTTTTGAAGGGATTGCAAGAATTACATTTACTGATGACTTGGAAGTCACCCATATGCAATCTTCAGAGGGAGAAGTTATTAAACTTCTAGGTGTTATCAATACAGAACAGGCTAGGGGAGCTGTTGAAAAGTGGCTTGTCGAACTTGAAGATTTAATGAAGAAAAGTATTCACAAGGTATAATTGTTACCTTTTTAAAAAACATTTGTGAGAATTGTTAATCCATCGTAGTTATTGCTCATATTTTAATCGACATTCTAGGAAATTGAAAGAGCTTTAGAGGATTACACGGTGTCACCTCGAGGTGAATGGGTACTTCAATGGCCTGGACAAGCAGTTTTGTGCGTTTCGTCAACATTCTGGACAACGTTCATTCATGAAGCATTTGCAAAAGGAGGAGACGCCTTACAAAAATATTTGCAACTAAACAATGAGCAAATTAATGACATTGTAGCTTTAGTTCGAGGAAAGCTTAGCAAACAGAATCGTACAACGCTTGGTATGAAACGACAATCTTTAACTGATTTAATTTTTAACAAAAAACCAGACCCTTTAAACACACAAAAATATAATTTTAGGGGCTTTGGTCGTATTGGATGTCCATGCTCGAGATGTACTTGCACAATTAGTAGCTAATGATATAAAAAGTGATAAAGACTTCCAGTGGTTGGCTCAACTTCGGTACTACTGGGAAAGTAAACGAACTATGACAAGAATGATAAACTCAACTTTGCCTTATGGCTATGAATACTTGGGTAATACACCTCGTCTAGTCATAACACCTCTAACAGATCGATGTTATCGTACGCTTTTCGGAGCGTTGCATTTGCATTTGGGTATGATATCATTTCTCCTATTTAAAAAAATAAGCATGCATTGTTTTGAATCTTACTAATTGCAATTGTTGAATGAAAAATATTAAATTGGATTCTAGGAGGAGCACCTGAAGGTAACGTTTAATTTAATTTTAATATCAAAAGGCTTAATTTTTAAAATCTGTTTTTAATATTGCAACTAAAGGACCTGCCGGAACTGGTAAAACTGAAACGACGAAGGATTTAGCCAAAGCGGTTGCAAAGCAGTGTGTAGTTTTCAACTGCTCGGATGGTCTCGACTACATTGCTTTGGGAAAATTCTTTAAGGTTAGTTTTTAATTAAAATGGCATCAGTTATATTTTGGATCTCAAAATAAACATTCATTTTCCCAAATTCTAACGGTAGGGACTCGCATCTTGTGGAGCATGGTCATGCTTTGATGAGTTTAATCGAATCGATCTTGAGGTGCTTTCAGTCGTAGCACAACAAATTTTAACAATTCAACGAGGAGTAAATAGTGGGGCTCGACAGTTAGTATTTGAAGGAACTGAATTGACACTTGATCCAACTTGTGCTGTTTTTATTACTATGAACCCTGGCTATGCTGGGCGAAGTGAGCTTCCTGATAACCTAAAGGTACATTTGGTAATTTGTTGCGAAGTCTTACAAGAATAATTTTACATATTTGTCTGAAAATTAAAATTGTACAGGCTCTCTTCCGATCTGTTGCTATGATGGTGCCAGATTATGCGTTGATTTCTGAAATTTCCCTATATTCATGTGGGTTTGTTACTGCTCGACCACTTGCTGTGAAAATTGTGGCCACTTATCGACTCTGTTCAGAGCAACTTTCATCTCAGTCGCATTATGATTATGGTATTTGTTCTAAATATGTTTCTAAAATCTACCGAATTGAATGAAGAATGCTATTCGTATTTCGAACTTGTTAGGAATGCGAGCTGTGAAATCAGTTCTGGTTGCAGCCGGAAATTTAAAATTGAAATATCCTGAAGAGTCAGAGGATATTCTTATTTTGAGATCTATAAAAGACATCAACTTGGCAAAGTTTTTGTCCCATGACCTACCGCTTTTCCATGTATGAATTTAATTTACTCAGAAGCTAAATTGTTGATACATTTTTTTAAAAAGCGTAATAACAAGAAATGCATTTTTTAGGGAATCACGTCAGATTTGTTTCCAGGAATTAAACTTCCTGAACCTGACTATGAGTTATTAAATGCAGCGGTTCAGCGTACTTGTGTGAAATACAACTTACAATGCACTACTTTTTTCCTGGAGAAAGTACAACAGATTTATGAGATGATGCTGGTACGGCATGGATTTATGATTGTTGGTTACCCATATGGAGGTAAAACGTCTGCTTACAAGGCTTTAGCTGGAGGTCTTGGCGACTTATGTGAAAGGGTACACATGTTTTAACGTTTTTTACTTCTCTAAGTTCACTATTATTCGAACTTGTCATAAAGACTTTATTCACTTTATAATAACAACTTGTATGTCATATTAAGGGTGAAATGGAAGAAAACAAAGTCCAAATATGTGTAATCAACCCTAAGGCTATTACAATGGGTCAACTTTACGGTCGCTTTGATCCCGCATCTCATGAATGGTCGGATGGTGTTCTAGCTATCAATTATCGAACGTTTGCAAACGCCTTAACTCCCGATAGGTACCATTATATAGTTATTGCTGTTTTATTCTATAGCTATTCAGTTTGTCATAAAAAACGCATATTAACGACTTCTAATTATATAGGAAATGGCTAATTTTTGATGGACCAGTTGATGCCAGTAAGACCACACAATTAAAAAAATTTATACATGCTGAAAATTATTCTTGAAGTAAATTCTAATAAAATTTGATGTACTAAATTTTAGTTTGGATTGAAAACATGAATACTGTCCTTGATGACAACAAAAAGCTATGTCTGATGTCAGGAGAAATTATACAGCTTAGCAATTCCTGCAATCTTATATTTGAGCCTATGGATCTTGAGGCTGCATCTCCTGCTACGGTTTCAAGATGTGGAATGATTTACATGGAGCCTGAAACGTTAGGTTGGGAGCCATTGCTTGCTTCATGGATGAACACACTTCCTCAATTCGTTCCTGACACTATCAAAGATCACATGAGAGAATTATTTCTTCGATTTTGTCCAACTTTATTGCATTTAGTGAGGAAAGGTGGGATAAGGGTAAGACCTAAAGCGATTGGAATTTTTCATCTCAATTTATAATTTATAACAGATGCATTAAGATATTATTGAATAATTCAAACTATAAAATCTTAGGAACATTCCCCCACTACTAATTCAGGACTTGTTAAATCGGCAATGAACATTATGGAAAGTTTGATGGACGAGTATAAAGAAGAAAAGTACATCAAAAGTTTCACTATGAATACGCAATATTCTCGAATTGAGGTAAATCGCATCAATGTGTAATTCTCATTTCAAAGTAATTAGATTTTTTAAGTCTAGATGAAAATGCAATGTCATTCGGATTATAGGGAATTTTTGTCTTCGGAATAACTTGGTCAATTGGTGCAAGTGCCGATGAAGACGGTAGGGCCAAATTCGATTCACTTTTTAAGAGTCTTATTAAAAAGAAAGCTGAAGAGGATGAAAAAGAAGAGAAGGAGAGACACGATAAAATAAACCATCCACTAGAAGGAAACTTTTACAATTTTAACTTCGTTAAAGAGGTATTAAAAACTGGCATTCAGAAAGCATTCAAAAGACAAAAATGAAATCAATAAATTGAACAGGGTCCTGGAATCTGGGAACCGTGGGAGACAGAACTCAAGGCCGCTCCTCCAATTCCTCGAGAAATCCAGATGAACCAAATCATTATTCCAACAATTGACACCGTTAGATATAGTACCCTCATGAAAATTCTTGTGACGCATGAAAAGCCTTTAGTAAGTGGAAATACTTTCATTTCATAAAGTCATATTTGATTTGCATCGTAATTTTTAAAATTATTTTTGTTAGCTTTTTGTTGGACCAACTGGAACTGGAAAAAGTGTTTATATTACGGTGAGGCATCAGTTTAAAAAAACATCCCCCTCATCCACAACGTTCCTCCATTTAAAAATTAAACTAAACTATTTATCTTCAACAGGACTTCCTTCTAAAAAAGTTGGACAAAAATATATACAGGCCTATGTTCGTTGCATTTTCGGCGCAAACGTCTGCAAACACTACCCAAGATATTATAATGAATAAACTGGACAAACGGAAGAAAGGTTCAGTAGAGTTTTCTAATTTCTATGTAAAACCGATGTACTGAATTGACTCAGAAAACACATTATTTTATAATTTTGCAGGTACCTATGGGCCACCGGTTGGGAAGAAATGCTGCGTATTTGTAGATGATCTCAACCTTCCCATAAAAGAAACTTACGGTATGAATTATTTTTTTGTTTCGCAAAACAATTTGTTATTCATTTTTGTTCTGAAGGATTGTACTGAACTTTCCCTTATTACATTTAGGGGCCCAACCACCCATTGAATTGTTGCGTCAATGGGTGGATCATCGTTTGTGGTACGATCGAGTTGACTCTTCTCCAATTCATTTGGTCGATGTGCAGGTTTGCGACTTGATTTTAAAATGAGTTGTACTTCATGCGTGACTAATATTACATAAATTAATTTTTTTAGATAATCGCTGCAATGGGTCCACCAGGAGGAGGTCGAAATAGTGTTACCCCTAGATTTCTTCGTCATTTCAACACAATTACAATTAATGAATTCAGTGATGACTCCATGTTGACTATCTTTAATCGCATCATGATGTGGCACTTAGATGCTAAGTAAGTTCATAGCAGAAATATTTACTAAAATCGGAAATACTAAAAATATTCCCTTGATCCTTAGGGGGTTTGGAAAGGAATTCGATCCATGTGTGGATCAAATTGTGGCAGCAACTCTGCATGTATACAAATCGGCAATATCTAGACTTCTTCCAACACCAGCAAAATCCCATTATCTATTTAATTTGAGAGATTTCGCAAGAGTTATACAGGTGATGATGAGTTTATCAGAAATATTCGGCTTCCGAAAGTGGTGAAAGCAAGCTCGTACAAAATAAATTTTAAAGTAAAAAAATAAAAAAATATGAACTATTTTGTCTAGGGAGTTCTTCTATCCATGCCTGAATCAATTTTGGACGTGCCTTCACTAAAGCGTTTGTGGATACATGAAGTCCTTCGTGTTTACTACGATCGACTGATTGACGATGATGATCGAAATTGGCTTTATGAAACCTTGCAAGAGATATGCTCCATAAGACTAGAGGAAGATTTTCACATGTTGCTTGTGCGTCTTGATTTGGATGAAGACGGAATTGTATGTGTAGTCAATTTTGGAACAATATCATTATTTTTTATCATATGTCATTAAAATGTCATCTTGAATAGGTTTCCGAGCATGAATTACGGAGCTTGATGTACTGTGACTTTTGTGACCCTAAAGCAGATACTAGATTCTACAACGAAGTCAAGAGTGTTGATGAATTAAAAACTATTGTTGAAGGTTTCTTGGACGAATTTAATGGAATGAGCAAAAAGCAAATGAATTTAGTTTTGTTCAGGTACTTGAAATTAATTGACAGCCATTCATTCATAGCAAATTTTGTGTAACAGAGTTAAAAAAAGATACATTTTTGAATGTTTAAATAGATTTGCGATTGAACATTTGACGAAAATATGCCGTATTTTGAAACAACCAAAGGGACACGCTTTGCTAGTTGGAGTGGTAAATACTAATTTCTTTAAGAGTATTGCATACATTAAAAACGATAAAGCACTTAAAATCAATTATCATTCTAGGGAGGTTCTGGAAGGCAGTCTTTAACAAGGTAATCAAATTATTTGGAGTTAATTACACTATCTAGTTTTCAAACAAAAGTTTAAAAATTAAATTATATACTTAGATTGGCAACTCATATTATGGAAGATGAATTGTTTCAAGTTGAAATTCATAAAAGTTATGGAATAAATGAATGGCATGAAGATCTTAAAATGTTTTTGAAGAAATCAACGTTTACAGAAACGCAAGGAGTGTTCATTTTTTCCGATACTCAAGTAAATATGACAAGCATTTTCAAAACCTAAAACTGCCAATTTTGTACACCGTTTGATTTAACCCTTATATTACGTATTGCTTTCACTAGATAAAAGAAGAAGCTTTCTTGGAAGATGTTAACAACTTGCTAAACTCAGGGGAGGTACCAAATCTTTTTCCAAACGATGAAAAGGCAGAAATTTGCGAAAAGATGCGAACCATTGATAGACAGAAGGATCGAAGTTTACAAACCGATGGAAGTCCTTTAGCATTGTTTAACTTATTTGTAGAAAGAGCAAAACAACAAATGCACGTGGTCCTTGCTCTCAGTCCCATCGGAGATAATTTTCGAAATAGATTGAGAAAATTTCCTTCTCTTGTCAATTGCTGTACTATAGATTGGTTTGAGGTAATTTTGAAAATGCGATATCCACCGACCTTCCTTAAAGTATATAATCCTTAATGCCCAATCTTTTTATAGAACTGGCCTGAGGACGCTTTAGTCGCTGTGTCCACAAGATTTCTTGCTGATATCGACCTAACGGAAGAGCAAAGGGAAGGATGCAGTTACATCTGTCGATACTTTCATCAATCTACAGAAAAACTATCAATACAGTTCCGGCTAGAACTAAGTCGTTACAATTATGTAACTCCAACATCATATCTGGAAATGATATCGACATTTAAGAATCTTCTGGATTCGAAGCGAACGTAAGTCAGTTACGATCTCAAGTAGTCATAAACTGCCGATCATTCTTACGTTTTATTATAATTATATAGCCACAATAAGAATATGAAGAAACGGTACGAGGTTGGTCTAGACAAATTAGAACACGCAGCTTCCCAAGTTAGCGTTATGCAAGAAGAACTTACAAAGTTGCAGCCACAATTGATAGAAGCCTCAAAACAAGTAGAAGAGATTGTTAAGAAAGTAGAGAAAGAATCCTTAGAAGTTGCAGAGGTTGAAACAGTTGTTCGAGCTGATGAAGCGCAAGCCGGGGAGCAAGCTGCCGCGGCTATGGCTATCAAAAACGAATGTGATGCAGATTTAGCTGAAGCGTTACCTTTGCTAAATGGAGCACTCGAAGCTCTTAACACCCTTACCACAGCGGATATAGCTGTTGTGAAAACCATGAAGAATCCTCCAAACCCAGTTAGGCTTGTGATGGAAGCCGTGTGTATTTTAAAGGTATGTGATTTTAATTTATAAAATCTTAAAGTATTACCAAAAGTTACAAAAATTAAATACACATTTCGACTTTTCTATGTAGGGAGTAAAACCAGACATGGTCAACGATGCCTCAGGTTTGTAAACAAGCAAATTTTTAAGACTATTTCATGACGTAGGTATTCATTACGTGAAATAAGTATTCGAATTATAAAAATGTAGGAAAAAAGGTTGAAGATTATTGGGGCCCTTCAAAGAAAGTCCTTGGAGATATGAAGTTCTTAGAAGGATTGCTAAATTTTGATAAAGATAATATTCCGCTTGCAAACATCACCAAAATTCGTCAGAAGTTTATAGGAAATCCAGATTTTGATCCTGATAAAATTAAATCCGCGTCTACAGCTTGTGAAGGTTTATGCAAATGGGTTATGGCTATCGAGAAGTATGATATTGTTGCAAGAGTGGTTGCTCCAAAAAAGCAAGCCTTAGCTCAAGCTGAAGGTTCATATGGTAAAGCCATGGCAGCTTTAGAAAAGAAGCGAGCTCAATTAGCGGAAGTACAAGCTCGACTAGCTGTTTTGCAAGAAACAATGGCGCAGACGAAGGCTCGAAAACAAAAACTGGAAAATGATGTTTTACAATGTTCTAAAAAACTTGAAAGAGCTGAACAAATTATTGGAGGCTTGGGAGGAGAAAAAGGTCGATGGCAACAAATTGCAATTGAATTGGGACAAGCATACCCTTTCCTTACTGGTCAGAACCTTAAACAATTTTTTAGTTACCCAAAATTAAAGTTTTTATCAGGGGAAATTAGTAAATTGCCGATATTTGCTTTGTAGGAGACGTTCTCATATCTTCAGGTATAATTGCGTACCTCGGAGCATTTACATCAAAATATAGGGAAACTCAGACAGCGGATTGGTACGCGACAGTTGTCGGGTTGAACATTCCAACGTCTAAAAACTACAACTTTACCACAACTTTAGGAGATCCGATTGCCATTCGAGCCTGGAATATCGCAGGTCTTCCATCGGATACCTTTTCAATCGACAATGGCATAATAGTCGGGTAATTAAAACAAAATATGCCCCCAAATGTAAATAAGGAAACAATGTTGACTTTAAAATGTTAAAAACAGTAATGCAAGAAGATGGCCATTATTGATTGATCCTCAAGGTCAAGCATCTAAATGGATTAAAAATATGGAAAAGAAGCGTAATTTGACAGTCGTGAAACTTACAGACAATGATTTTGTTCGCCGTCTTGAAACATCTATTCAATTTGGAACTCCGGTAATGATTATGTCGAATTGTTAAAAATCCCAAATCTTTTACAAAAAATGAAAATGGGCATCATCCAATCACCCAACTATTAAATTGTCCCCTTTAGTTTTTGATAGAAAACGTTCAAGAAGAACTTGACCCTGTCCTCGAACCAGTGCTTCTAAAACAAACATTTAAACAAAGTGGCTCTTTGTGTATCAAGTTAGGAGACTCCGTTCTCGAATACAATTCCGATTTCAGGTAACGTTATTGTGTTGTTTCAAAACGAATAACTTGAGATTCTTGTATAATTTGAGGATGCATGTGCTTCTTTAAAAAATATAGGCTTTATATCACAACGAAGTTAAGAAATCCGCATTACTTGCCAGAAGTAGCTGTAAAAGTAACCTTACTGAATTTCATGATCACTCCCTTGGGGTTGCAGGATCAGTTACTCGGAATAGTAGTAGCCCGAGAAAATCCTGAATTGGAGGAAGAAAGAACTCAACTTGTCGTTCAAAGCGCTGAAAATAAAAGGTAAG
>JAQFZZ010000969.1:0-13302 GCA_034696405.1 Isotoma caerulea
GCTATGATGTTGACCACTATCAAAAAAATTTAACGAAATGCTATGAAAAAGACGTGCTATAATCTTAATGCTATGAATAGACCTAGACTCACTTTAGAATGTTGAATATTCACAACCAACGGGCATCCATCCGTGTTAGATAAAATAGCGTTTTTAGGTGCAGCGTATGTGACTTTGCCCATTTTGTCTTCCATCTGAACAAAAAAGTCAAAAGGATCAGCTTCTACAAGTGTGACATTTAGATTCAAAACTGGAATGTCCATAAGTAAATGTAGATTTTTTCTGTCTGCGGATAAATTACATGCTTTGGATGTCGCAAAGTTGAATGTACAGGCATCACCACATGGTAAAGTCACATCAAGCCACATCAAAGTAATTTGCATGGTGAAACTAAAACAGCGTTATTGGTTACAAGTAAATGCGTAAGAGAGTGAAAACCTCCACCAGCAGGAACTTCCTCAACCGGAGTTGTTTGGGGTAGGGGTGGCTAGGCCTCTGAGTCCTCTTTGACCTCCAGACATCTTGGATATTTCAAATTTAGAAACCTGCTTATCAGGCCAGGGTCACCACATTTGTGAAGATGCTTTTTCACGTCCCTGATTTCTTTCACAATTTTTGGGAATTTAGCGTCCTTCTATGGCTCCTGCCATCTGATTCGGCTTATTGAAAAATGCAGCAGGTTTACAATTAGCGACGGATTTTATGTATGCGTTTATGATGTTGGAATGCAATGGATGTAATTGCAATTATGATTTAAATCAATGTACGATAAAAGGACATTGAGAATTGATTTTACATCAATTAGTCTTTAGGAGGAAAGAGTGTGATAAAAGCTTACGTTTTTCGCGTAATTAGGAATTCAATAGGAATGCAAATTTGGAATATTCATGGTGTCTTTGCATGATACAGTGTATTGGACAATGGTGACACATTTTTCATACCATTTCATTCTGTGATGTTGATTTCTATGATGGAGAATTATAATATTAAACTAATCTCTGCATTTAAACTGAGAAGAGAAAAATCAGACTTCACATTGTTTCTTTGCTAATAATTTATACAGCCCTTTATTAAGACTTTAATCACTTAAGTAGTATGAAGTTTCAACAGCATCCATTATTTTCATACAGATCATTTTTGTTTCCTATTTTACAGTTGATGATGCTGATGCTAAACATGATTTAATCACTGAATACATAAGTTTCAATCGGGAATTCAACCCTCCAGGACGTTCTATGGAAAGTCCAGTTGTAGGAACTGCAAGAGACAGACATACTAAAACAGTAAATAAAAAATATTGTCCTCAGGAAAGCTACGTAGGTGGTGTGGCCTATCTCTCACCCTCATCCAGACACTCGGTATTTCGGTGGAGACTTTTATGTTACAATTTGGAAGCACAGTATGTCGGGGATATATATATGGGATACGGTATGGCGCCAACGGACAAAACGCCTTTTACGAGCCCAGTATCTTGCAATGCCCCAGCATTAGGAGTGGACTTTCGGTACTATATTAACAAATGCGGGGATTATTCATTGACGGGTGTATCCTTGATGTGCACTAATTCGAATAACTCGACAATTACTCTCCAGAGGGCAGTTCCTGAAGGGTCTCCTGATAAGATATATGTGGTTAGTCAGCATAAATTAACGGTCTCAAAAAATTATTTGTTTTTGCAAGCCATGTATTGCTTTTGTCATTTTAAATCTCAAGAAACATGAAAATTTATCAAGGAAAAATGAATTACCCAAAAAAAACGAAACAAGAATATAAAATAGAAACGGGCTGATTTTTCTATACAATAATTCAGAGAAAACTTGCCTGGGATATAAACTGATGTCAAACCAAGTGATAACATTCCGGTAGATTTAAATGTATTTTCTAAACTTCAGCTTGCCTTCAGAATTCAATTGCAGCTTAACATTTATGCGTCCGATCCGGTTTCCTTTCTAGCTTTAAAAAATCTTTAAAATTTTTTCAATTTAATTCATCCCCTATTCAATGAAAAACATCAGTCTAATGTTCAGAGTTACTTAATTCAAAAGATTTCGAGAACTTCGTATATTTCTCCTTTAAGATTCTAATGTATTTTTCACATTTCAAAATAACAGTCAAAATGTAATTTAATGGCTAAAACATACAATCCGGCTGGTTTTGGAAAAACGTTTCTAGGTCACTTAATAGGATCTTGCATCACGCATTTTCAAAACAATATTATTTTTCCATTTTAACACTTCAATAGTCTTAATTTAAAAAATCAAATAATTAAGACTCTTCATGAAGTATTTCAGACTTGCCTGTATGTATTCGTGACTTGACATTCTTATGAATTTTTTGTAATATGCAAAGTGAATTGGTTCTCTGTGTGGCGTTGCCGTTGCACGCATAGGTCTAACTTAGCTTCAGAACTGCTTTACCACTCACTAAAAACAGAGACGGCAAAAGTTACCCACACAAAAGGCCGTCTCAAAAGGACGGCAAAAGTCGCTCAACTCCGGAGTCGCTTTAAAACTCACTCTGCCACTGTAGCTAGAGCTAACCTTGTAGCCTTGTACTCACAACGTCTAGCCTAGCTGCAATCTGCATAATAAAGTCATTCATTAATAAAGTCGTTTTTAGATATACAAAGCACAACTCATTTAACCCATTCGTTCCAAGCATGCAGGTACACGAAATCAATTATCTAAACTTTACTCTCAGTCAATTTGTTAATATTAGAGTGTAGAAGGAGATAGTATTGAGTCGTCAATGGAATCGTACAAAGTACGTACGGCCAATGCATCCAGCTCTTCATACAAGCTATAGGATAACATTAAGATGTTTCCTAAGATGAGAATGAATGGGAGTTAGAACAGATAATAAATTTGAGGGTATTAGAGATTTCATTTAGAGTAAGGGGAAGTTATTAGACTGAATCAAAATACCTGAATAGACTGTCAACAGTGGTTGATCGTTGGCTTTGCAAAGCAGATCGCAGGTACGAAACCTACACGTCCCAGTTTATTTCTATTTTTGGAGAATTTCTCTCCTCAGGGCAAATCTACCATCCGTTACAAGAGATTCTCATTAAACTTAACTTAACTTAATTTTAGTGTTCCAAATATGACACATGAGAAAAGCACGCTGCCAAATGTGCCAATGTTAGCTTTAAAACATTTTGTTAAATCCCACAAAATAACCACAAAAGTAACTGCTTCTCATTCCAAAACCAATATATTTTTAAAATCTAGGCAAACATTCAAGAAAATGGCGTGTGGGTTGTTATGAACTTGCATCTTCTCGACCTTTCTTTTAAATTGGCTTTCATTTTAATATATCCATGAAAGGAAATTTTAAACACGTTCTAACCTTCCAACCTTAACTGACGGATTTTGCATTACTGATTTGTAGGTTCACTATGAATGTCCTATTGGAACAGCATGGTGTGGGGTGGTATATCGGGGAATCCGTCCTACGTCGGATTGTCGTAAGTGATTTTACTGATGAGAAACTTTTAAATTTTGATTTACGTATATTTTTAAATGCTATGCTATTAAATGCAATTGACTGCCAAAGTTTAGTACTGGAGCACTGGAGCTGTAGCTATTCCATCTATTCTTACAATATTAATACTTTTATACACATTTAAATTTTGTGAATACATTTGCATACTTAACTATTTTCATTAGAACTTTCGAAATTTAAAAGTAAATCTATGGTTGCAAGAAAATAATTCAGAAATTGAGTGACTCAATTAAGCCAATTTGTTAATCATTTTTCTGTCAGTGGAAATAAACTGTTTTTCAGTTAAAGACAAACTGATTTCAGTGAAAACAAACAATCTAAAAAAATAAACCAATCCGTCAGTGGAAAGTTACGAAAGTGAATAAGATAAGAAAAAAAACAGAGATCAGTTGATTTAAATAAAACATCAGTATAAATTAATTCATAAGCTGTGATGTGGAAATTAGTCCACTCAAGGAATTTGTGCTCATCGAACTGAAACAATGAGAAATAAATGTTTATGGGAGAGCGAGAGTTAGGCTTATATTCTTTTTAAAAGGCAAAATGAGATTTATTAACCCAGAGAAGTCAGAGAGATATATTTCACATCGAACATTCTGATTCTAACTTATTGAATTATTTCTATCTTACTGACTACGAAGGCTAAGATAGATTTTATCCTAAATAGGATGTGGAGTCTCTGTCTGTGGACAGAAAGACTCCAATGGTTTACCATAACCTAAATTATTATCTATAGATAGTCCAGGTGCAAGGCCTTGGACTTTGGTTGATTCTACCTGCTGTCTCTTGAATGCGGAAGGCATTCAGTCGACCCACATTCCTTTCTGGGCTGATAAGGGGTCATAGGTTACACTCCCCACCTTGAAGGGGACATAGGGTTTACTCTAAGGTCACATTAGGTTTTGTTGGATGTAGAAAAGGGAAGATTTGAAGGATGAGAACAACTTAAAGGACATTGTCCTTATGAATTATTTTGTACATCTATATTTTACTATCAATAACATCATTTGTAGGTTCCAGTTCCCTTATAAATCTCCAGCACCTTAACCTTGTGACCCACGCCTAAACCTCACAAGTTGAAACCCCTGTGGGGGCGTGTACTACCCTTTAAGTTACTCCTACGATTTTACCCACTCTTTCACTTTTGGGGAGTTGTTTAAAGGGTCAAAAATTAACTTCACCGAAGAGCTAAAACGTGAAGTGTAGTTAGGAATCTGACACTACAAATGACCTGAATGCATATATTTTTACAATGGATGTACCATTACAATTCAAGACAAATGCTATTCATTAAGAACCTTTTGTCTATTTGCAGACTATACTTGTTTTCTGGTTCTCATGGGATGTGTGTATAAGGATGTTTTAGGGGCCATAGAAGTCTTAACCTTTGACACCTTATCATTTAAATAGTTATGAATATTCAAAAAAAGGTTATCATTAAAACTAACACTATTTTGATTAAAATTATTATCGTTTGTAGTTTAAGTATTATTACTAGCTTCATTAATAACTTTTGCTGTTTAAGATGGCATAATATCATACTTAGTATTATTGTCCTAGTTACAGCTGCTGTATTGGTTTTAAAATTTAATGAAGGCATATTTTCATGATCATTATTCTTTGTTTTTTTATTAGCATACTTGAATTATTATTACATTACATAATTGACCAGTAATAGCATTATTATTATTGTTAGGTATATTATTATTATACACTGTTGAATTAACTGATGAGATTACTTCATGTTGAACTTCACCGTGCACTTTATCACTATTTTGTTGAACTTGTGATGATTTGAGAGGTATCGAAATGCCACTTCTTGGAGCAAATTTGCCAAGCAATAGGATGTGGATGGGTCCTTCAGTGTTGCCCTTTTCGTCAGTGATAAGAAAGACTGAGTGGCCGAGTTTCTTTGACACGATGCACACATCTTTCTGGTGAGTGGGGTTCATTAAATTCTGTGACGTCTTGGTCTGCATCCGTGATTTGCATATTTTTTAGGAGGACTAGGTCACCTTCCTCGAGAGAGACGTCCTCATGGTGGGCATCCAAGTTTGTATTTTTTCTGGGTCCTCTGGATTTTACCTAGATGGAAAGACATAATAGAATGAATTTTAGTAAAGTATTCTATTCTATCAGTACCCTCAGAAGTATTATTTGCATTATTATTGACGCTATTACGTAGCAAATTGGATAAATGCATAGTGTTGTGCCCATAAAGTGTGTGGAAGATCCAATATATTGGATCTAGCCATTGGGTTTTTTTGTGCCAATTTACTCTGTAAGATAAATCGAGTAAAAAGAGGTGTATGAATTAATCTTAAATTCAAAACATCGTCGTGTGTTTGATTTTTGAAAAAATAGTTTTTTCATTGTCTGCAGTTACGGTCTCTACCAAACGACAGAGCACTTTATTTTCGAAGATTTTTTTAAAAAATAGGTTGTGAGGTGGTGTCTCTTATGGGAGAAATTCAACACTTTTGTGAAATATACCATCATAAATAATAAAAAGTTATACTTTCCTGGATGTGATGGAGAATACGGCCCCATCACATCTATGTAAAGGTTGTCCCACGGCTGTCGGATCTCTGTAGATTTTATCAGTCCTGCGGGTTTCCGGTTTAGGTATTTTGTCCTTTGACACACCATGGAAGACCGGATATGATTTCGTACCAGCCCCTCTACTTTGGGGAAGAAGACAGGGTCATTCAGTTTTTCAGGGTTTTTTGTGATTCCAGTATGTCCTGCGTTGAAGACAGCTTGGGATTCCTGTAAAGTACTCATTAAAAGAGACCTAGGCACAAACACTTAGTTTCATCCTATTTTGACTCTATAAAATATTATTTTATATTGAGAACTTGTTGAAATCAACAGTTAATTAATTTTGGATTAGGAAGTCTTTTGCCTATTCCATCATCTTTTTGTGATTTAAGAGGTAAGACTGAGTATTTTAGAGTGAACGGGAGGATACATCTAACGCTCTTCACAACAAATATTGTTAAATTTAGTTTCTGAGGTCAGTGAACGCTTTATCTGCTTCTTCCGACCCAACAAAATTAACTTTTGGACTGTTTGTGACATTTAAAGGTTGAGCTTTAATAGCGAGCAGGTCAGAACCTTGCTTTTTTCGTGTGACCCTTGTTAATACTTAGTTTCAAAGGAATATCTAGACAATGCATCGGCGATGACATTTTCTGTCCCTTTAATGATATAATAACCCATCCCAATATCAGATGCATCCGTATGCACTGTAAAGGGTTTATAATGGTTGGGGTGAGCAAATGTGGTCTCAATGGCCATGGCAATTTTTAGGTCATTAAACGCTTTTTTAAAAATCTTTGCGATTTTGTCGTCGAATTAATGTTTTAAATAATTATAATTCGCCACCCTATGGGAATTTTAGTTTTTATTTTTAAAAATCTGTGATTTTGTCGTCGAATTAATGTTTTAAATAATTATAATTCGCCACCCTATGGGAATTTTAGTTTTTATTTTTTAAAATATTGGTGATTTTGTCGTCGAATTAATGTTTTAAATAATTATAATTCGCCACCCTATGGGAATTTTAGTTTTTATTTTTAAAAATCTTTGGGATTTTGTCGTCGAATTAATGTTACTCTTTGACTTTGTCATCAAATAAATATAATTCGCCACCCTATGTAAATTTGAGTTTTGTTTGATATTATCAGTAATCAACGCATTGTTGACTACTGAATTTAGTTTTCGTGTGTAGGATTTTCTGTAGGGTTGGGGTTTCCTGCTCAATTTGAGTGGTTTGTGCCCTTTTTCCCCTGTGCTTTGCAAATGAGGATTCGCCTTTTTCATTCTTTGAATTAAAAGCGCAATTCTCTGTTGGATGGTTTTTCATTTTGCAAATAGCACAATAAATATTCGGACCAGATTTGGAATTATTATGCCTGCTAGCATTATTATCCACACTCTGCTTTGTATTATTTCCCCCAGTTTGCGAATTATTATTTTCGTAATATTGTGGTAAATTATTTTGCCCGGAGTTGTTTTGAGAATCATTGGAATTCTCTTTTCGATTATTATAATTATTGCGACAGTTGTATCGGGGCTTGTCATCCTTGTTAGTTATGGGGGTTTCAATAGGGACTCAAATCTTATCTGCGAACTTAATAAGTTCGTAGAGATCTTTACAATTTGCCCCTAAAAGGTGAGGCTTGATGTTAGGCAAGGCTCGTTCTGCAATAAACTGCAGAATTTCATGTGTATTTTCCCTTCTTTCAGGGTACAGTCGAATATACTGTAGTTCTGTCTCAAGGGCAAAAGTCTCGAATTTCTCATTCGGCTTTTGAGTTTTCAAAAGTAACTTTTGTAAAACCTTGTCCCTGTCAGACTCTGTACCGTGAAAAGCTAAGAAATGAGTTTTAAATTTATCGTAGTTTTTTACGATATACTTCGTCCTTTTCCACCATAATGATTGAGCATCATTTTTATAAAAAACAGTGGCTAACTGGGTCAACCACTCTGATTCCGGCAATGTCTTTTGTTTTAGGAACACATTCAATTCAGATAGAAAATGATTTGCATCGTCGAGTGACGGATTGAAAGTGGGAATCGGAATAATTGGCGACTGTTGACAAGACCATTGGAGCTTGGTGCTGTTCAGCAATTTTGTGTGGTGAGGCATTTGGTGTTTGGAAAAGGGTGGATTGATTTTGAGGGTCAAAGTGGAGGTTATTCCTCATTTCATCTTTGATAAGCTCGTTGAGCGAGTTTGTGATTAACGCTTTTGAGATGATCAACTATTTGCTTTTGCAAAATGTCGATGATCTCTCTTTTTGCGATTTCTAAATTGTGATCAAAACTATGATTCACATTCCCAAGTTGAGATGATAGTTCTGTATGCATTCCTTGCATTTTATCTTCCAAATTGTCCTTTAAATGGATGGTGAGTTTTAAATTTTCCTCAGCTTCCTTCATGACAATTTGTTTTAACTCAATTAATAATTGCGAGCGTGCTTCTTTAATTGAGTTAACTTGTGTTTGTCGAAGGTTTTCTTCGAGGTTGGGGTCAAGTGCAACGGGTTGTGTTTCTCGCATCTCTTGCAATTTTGCACAGAAATCAGAATCATTTTTTGTTTCCCATTTAGTTTGAGTTTCCAAAACATAATCTTTTAATTTTGAATTAGAAGTTTTTAGGGATGTTATTTGTTGCTCTAAAGTTTTATTGGATTATGGATTTATGCGAACGTGATTTCCCAAGATCCAATTTTTAACCTGTGTGAAATAGTTTTCAATCGTAGGGGCATTGATGCAACAAAAAATTTAAGTTAAGTAAAAGATTTGATTTACCCCAATGTACTTTCCTAAGTATTGCATGAAGGCCATACATTGGAAATGTGAACTTTTTGGTAAGTTTTTATATTTTGTTATTTTTTTTCTAAAGTGTGTTTATTTTTAAAACCTGTAGGGTTTCGGTACTATTTGTGATGTGACCGAAACTTATTTTATTTATCAAGAGGTTTGGGTTTGGGTACCATTTGTGATGTGACCGAAACTTATTTTATGTATCAAAAGGTGTTTTTTATGCAAAAATTTGTTTGCGACCCATTTGGGTTTCGGCACCATTTGTGATATGGAAATTAGTCCACTCAAGGTATTTGTGCTCATCGGACTGAAACAATGAGAAATAAATGTTTATGGGAGAGCGAGAGTTAGGCTAATATTCTTTTTAAAAGGCAAAATGAGATTTATTAACCCAGAGAAGTGAGAGACATATATTTCACATCGAACATTCTGATTCTAACTTATTGAATTATTTCTATCTTACTGACTACGAAGGCTAAGATAGATTTTATCCTAAATAGGATGTGGAGTCTCTGTCTGTGGGCAGAAAGACTCCAATGGTTTACCATAACCTAAATTATTATCTATAGATAGTCCAGGTGCCAGACCTTGGACTTTGGTTGATTCTTCCTCCTGTCTCTTGAATGCGGAAGGCATTCAGTCGACCCACATTCCTTTCTGGGCTGATAAAGGGTCATAGGTTACAAAGGTAGAGTAGGATGTTGTATTACAAATGACTGCAACTGGATTAATAATTGAAAGTGATTAAGTCTGAAAACAAAGTTCCTGAAAGAAAAGATACATCAAAATTATTCAATAGTGTGGAACTAAACGTGAGACATTATTTAATATAATTGATACGATTGTTCTTTTGTGTTATTTTATTGTATGCACATTTAAAACGACAAAACTTTTTAAGCTAAAGCTTGCGTTTAGTTTAATTGAAACATAATATTTAAAACTTTTCTATGCAGTGGTATATTGGGATACTTTTAATCTGTTTCCAATATAACGTTATGTAAATAAATTAAATATGGATAAAAAATAAATCTTAATTTTTGTTGTAAAATACTTGTAAATTCAGTTTTAAAGTAAATGCCTTGTTTAAAATTATTATTTTTGTATTAATTATTCAAATTAAGTCTTTTAACGTTTTTAAAACAATATGAAAAATTTAAAATATTCTAATAAAAGGAATTTTTTAAGAAAAAGTTTAAAATCAAATGAAATTCTAAAATTTTAACCTAAATGCCCTTAACAATTAAAAAATCTAAGCTTTTACGACAAAAAGCCCTACGCGAGGTGATACCATACGGCTTGACTTGATATTGCAAATGCAAGCCCGTGTTAACGGCACATGAAAGACACAGCTTTCATGTGTGGAATGGTAGGAATGAAGAGTGTATTCGTGAACTCGTCCAACGAGAAGTAAATTCGGATGATTCGGGTTGCATCGGTCAAAATGCAAAGATATTTCTTTACCGAAATTGAGGTAATGGGATACTTCAAATTGTATCACTTAATGCAGTGCGAAGTCTTAGAGTAGTCGTAGATAAATATTTATCCCACTTATTATGCTCATCGGTATTCTAAAGTATTGTGTTCAGCAATATTGCATTGTGGATGATAAGTATAAAAGAAATTTTGCTTGATATTCCAAGCTTTGCAAAGTTTTTCGCATGGTCAGATAAAATAAATTTAAGTGTTCGCCACCTACAAAAAATTATTTTTATAACAGTTTCATACTTTTTGTGAAGTTTGATCTGGTAAAGCAAAAATTTCAACACGATTTGAAAAGTGATTTACCACTTTAAGATGTGCAATTAGGTTTTTGGTATGACGTAATGGACCCATGAAATTGATTGCCAAGATGTTTTATGGTCCTAAAGTGACTTGAGATTGAAAATCTCCATGTGCTTTAGTATTGGGATTTTAAAGTTTTTGTTGGATTGACATGATACGTTACGTGACATGACTGTAGGTAAGAATACACATCCTCATATATGCCAAACCAGAAAACTCGTTGAAAAGACGTTGCATGGTCTTTCTTATTCCCTAATGTCCACTATGTAGAGCATCATGGAAATACTTTAAGACTGATTGATGCAAGGACTTAAGTACAAAAGGTAACTTAGCACCATAAGGAGATACAGTAAGTCAGTTAGGTAGGTTTGGACTTCGGAATGGATTGACTGAGATATTGCAAGGTAATCCAATCTTATTTCTGATCTTCCGGACACACAAATAAATAAATGAAATAAGACTAGTTGATTGACCATAGCAACCGCAATTTTGACGCTAGAAACTGCACTTTAGGCCACGAAACCGCACTATTGAGCATAGCCAACGCACTTTTGACCCCAGTAACCGCAACTACGAACCTGCCAACCGCTAATTGGGCCCTGCCAACCGCAGTTTTGATTTAAGCAACATCATGATAAAAAAATATTAAATGAAACATTGATTATATCGCTTTTTGTTTTTAATGATTAATTTTTTAATATTTCAATTGCACTGGGTATATTTTATGGCTACATTGTGACAGAATAACGGTGAGAGAGATTTCCCAAAAATATAAATAAACGAAGGTGTGTAATTTTTGTACCTGAGATCTGCCTTCCAAAGCACACCATCAACCTAATGACAGTATATTCAAATATTTTGATTCAATCTAATAACTTTGTATGTTTATTTAACATTCGTATTAACAATTTAAAATTAATATAGAAATATTACACATTTGAGTTGAATGGATATATTTAAATTTATCAAACACATGCAACTTTTTGTTATTGTTTCGCAAAATTCAAAGCTTACCATAAACCACTTGTCCTTTTATGGTTCCAATTGCATTTTTTCACGTTCAACACTGTCAGAAAAACACAACATAAAATTGATCAAAAACATTATAAATTAGGAAAAAAATATTATTTAAAAGTCGACAAAAAAACCTGAAATTTGGATTTATATCCAATAAATATAGGTAAATAAAATATAAATTCATAAAACTTTTTTTATGTGTGTAGTAAAGTTTAAACAATATGTTTACCATTTTAAACTTTTAAAAGTTTGAAACTGTTTAATTTAAGCTAACGATTTTAATTACCATTTATTAGTCAATGACCTTTTTATTCAAAAATTGCATACTTAAAGTTTTTAACATTTTAAACATTTTTAGCATTTTTATCAGTTACCAATGATTTTAATAATTTTTACCAGTGGTATTATAAAAATGTCTAAAAAGTGGTAAAAACGAAACCCTGGTTTTAATGTATTGATTTCTATGACTTTCTAGAAAGAAAAGGACTCATAATATTTGTACACGTAGATTGCTGCCGAATCACTAACCCGATTTCAAAATGCTATTCTGAATTTAACTGGCGTACCGTTGCAACCTGCCAAAAGGGAATTTCATGCAAGCTTACACTAACTACAGGACTGTCTGCATCATCTTCAAAGTCCACTAGTGACTCCCGGTCTTATGAAGTGTACGGAGAACTTGGAATTACAGTCGGAGCAACGTTGGAAGCCCTTTCGAACTCAGTTAACGCTAAAGTTGGTGGTAAGTATATTCATGGATCGTCTGTTACTGATATTTTGGAGCAAGTTACAGCAAATGAAGTAACTGTAGAAATGGATTTGTCTGGATGTGAGGGAACTGCACAACAATTAGTGGTAACCTGCGGAATTTACGTCGTTGAAACGAAACATTTTCGCTGTAAAAAACTTGAGAGCTGGAATTCTTAATAAAATATTGATTTTAAACTCTGCAATGGGCGATTTTCGAATCTCACAAAAGTTTTATTTATTTATAAGTTTTCGATCGATAGACATCGATCGTTAAAAACTTAAAGATCATAAGGTAAAAATAAAAAACTATCCATTATTTTAACACAATTTTATTTAAACAGTTTCGCTCTTTTTAAGAATAGAATAGAAAAAGTCTTTTATTAAAATTAATGAGCGGCACTATAAATTGAAATGAGTCTCTAAAAGCTGAAGTCCCTAAAAGAACAATACAAAGAATTTAACCAATCATAGTATTTAATACAACATATATACTTAAACATGGATGGCTAAAAATTTTGAAGGAAACATAACCGACATTGTACATTTAATCAATCTTAGAGCTTGTCCTCTAAGCTGTAAAAATTGCTGAGGAGTACCCTCGCAGTACCAGTTTCAGACATATTGTCAGCATCTTTTGGACGCAAAACAAAATAAATGGAGTTCGTGGTGGTTTCATGTTTTCATGAAGGTTGTGAGTTTATTAAGCCAGGGAATGCCCATGCTCAACTAATAATAATAATAATAATAATGTCTTTATTATACTCTTTTAGTGATTACAGCGCACAAAACAATACTTATTCAAATTAGAGTTGTAGAATTACCTACAGTTTCTATAGAGCTAAACATATATCCAGTGAAAAACTGCACCAGTTTCGAGAGTTTACATCCTACACTAAGCTAATACTACTAACAATT
>JAQFZZ010000970.1:0-13297 GCA_034696405.1 Isotoma caerulea
TGAAGTACAAGTTGTATTTGAATAGCTCGTGTACGAAAAAACTCACAGATAGTGACTTTGGTTTTTGTTGGGACACCAGATGCAATTACATTCATATAAATTGTATCATGTTTTTTGCCATGGGCTTTTTACAGTCAAGAAATAGCCTTGTTTTTCCTGTATTAGCTTTAATATCTGTGTGAATTAGGTCATGTCATAAAATGTGTAGTTTAATTTCATACAGATTATTTTAAAAAATCATCGCATTATTTGAAGGTAGAATTGAAGGAATCTCAGACTTACTGTCAGAACCCTAGGCTGAAAACCTTGAAACTTAAGAAAGGGTACGCAGAGAACAGACTTAAATTTTCTAGTCTGCAATCAACTGGGTTCATCGATTCAACACCCTGCCATATCTGTCGTTTTGGTAAACCTTCCCTTCGTACCGACTTAGCGACCCGTATCGGGAGAAAACCGAAATTTTACTGTCTTTTAGTCTGATTTGCAAGACCAAGCCAGCCGATGACGATGAGACTTTGTCTTTTCACTTCTTTTGTTCCAGTTTCCAAGTTTTCCAAGTTCCAGCCAAATTAGTAAACGATAAATTTCGAATTGCCATGCAATACATAATGAATTGTAATTATCCGACTTGAATGCTCTCCATTTCATAAGAACTCCCAAAATGCAACAACTTCCTTCCCCAATATTTACTTTCATAAAGTATTTTGTAAAAGGTGCTCAATAGGAAACCATATAAATAAAGATTATAATATTTTACAAAACGGTCCATTCACAAACGTACATAATACAATAATGTAGCCTATATTTTAACCCCATTGGGAAAAATTTTCGAACCAGACAGTATATTAATTAATTTAAACTTCAAGCATTCACGTTTAGTTAACACATATGAACACTTAGTTTAAATTAAACTTCAGTCATATGAATTAACCAGGGAAACATACAGTAAACTAAGGCATATTTAATCCAATAAAAAGTACAAACTAATATTCTAAACATTTTCTTTTAAAGTATTTACATTTTTAAGATAGTTGAGTTCTTTCCTGAAACCCCGAAGAATATCTTGAGCTTCTTTAAATGAGTTCAGAACAGCAGTATCCGAAGCAAAACTGAATCGAGCGTAGTCCCCAAATGAAAAAAATCCAAGCGCCATTGCTGTACACAAAGGTATTAGGAATTAGGACTAATATGAACTATTAATAGTTTAACTTGATAAATCAAAATGAAAAAAATTTAAAAAATTTAAAATGTGCAAATTGTGCAATATAAAGAGAGATGCATACCATTGGTATTAACCATGCCTCCAGTTGCTATAAATGTCTCTTTCATTGGGCACCCAAAAATATCTGTAGGCTCTGAAATGCCTGGAAAACTAGTGAGAACAAAAACCGTGGGTGGTTTTTGATACCGAAGACGAGCATATTTCAAAAGAGATACTGGAAGTCCACCCATCAGAAGACTAAAAAATGGAGCTATTACTATAGGGAGTGCTGACTTCTTCATGTTTTGAAAACGCTGATTAATTATTTGAAGTCGCTTTAAAGAATTCGGTTCTCCCACGGGTAAAGGTACGAATCCACTTGTTCTGTGAAGTTCGAAAAAATTATAAATATTAATGTCGAATTTGTTACCGATTTGCTGCTAAAACATACTCAAAGGGAAATTTCTCAGTCAAATAAATAACCTTTGAATAAATATACATGCTTTTTTAGGTGAAAGCTATGCTAAAAGTATGCAAGATTTTTTAAATTTAATTAGGAAGGGAGTTATAAAATATATTTGAAAATTGCACTGCACTAGATTTGTATGAAAATTTAACAAATTTAATATCAGATTATAATTTATAATAATAAATGAAAGTGATAATATCTCACGCATGATTTCTCAATTTATTAGAGTGCCCTGGTAAAGGCAACGACATCATAAGACGAACATCTTGAGGTAACTTAGATAGTTTTGAAATCATTACTTCCCTAAGTCCACTGGTTATCGCTGCCAGAACAACTGAAGTGACTGAAACCTTATGACGATTCTTAATCTCTTTTAAACTAACCATCGGAAATTGCTCCGAAATTGCCCGTTGAACTTCTAACTTCCGGTCTTTTGGATCCACTGACCATAAATTTGTTGGCTGAGACCTCCAAACTCTGATCACCAACGCCAAGTCAAATGGAGCTTTCAATACAAGTAATATCTTCAAGAGAAATGATTGGATGCAATTTAGCTGCTTTTGATTTTTATTGTAACTACTTGCAGCGATTGTCACTGACATGAAATTAGTAAAAAACTTCATTTTTGAAAATCCATCAGACACGGAATGATGCGCTCGAAAGATTATCAATGAATATTGCTGATCAGTGCGATAATTTTGAAAAAATTCTGAACCAAATTTGTTGGACACTGGGATAAAGTCTCTAACAATTGAAATGTCCCACAACGCTTGGTCCTCATCAAAATATTTGAATGGAAGTTCTTTCATGATCTGAAAAAGTTTGTCAAAATCCATTGGAACACTTGGGCTAGACTTGTCTTCATAATAATTGATGTAATCCTTCAAATCGAACCCCTTGAGAGGTGCCCAAAAAGGATAACCCATCCAAATTTTTATACACTGCTGAAGCTCTGGGTACAAAAGTTCGCCTGTTTTTGGGCACCTGGCGTCCAGACCTTTCTTTTGGAACATTTCTCTAACAGCGTCAACGGTAATTGAACCTTCCACAACTATTGGAAAAACTTCAATGCCTCTCCGTACTTTTTCATACCTATCGAGAACAAATAAGCAACTTCGAATTGATAACATTTTCCCTAAATGGGGATTCAACTTTGAAACGTAGAAAATTATCTTCCGGTATAAGTGAACTGGAGTCATTACTATTATGAGAAATGGTAAGAATATGTAGATCAAAGTGAGACCCTCGATGATGGAGCGTATGTAGCCCACACATCTTTTTATCTCTTGCCAACCCATTTTTAAATGAAACAAATTAGGAGACAGTTCATTTACTAACTTTTAAAAATTTGAGTTTTGAATTAAAAATTTCTATTTAGTTTTAAGCCACTTGGTACAATGGAAAGTTTAAGATGTATCCTTTATGGAGAACAACAAGATGCAGACTAAACTAATAAAACATAAAAAACCTTTATCCTTAATTTTGCTTTTGGGTCAAATCGTTTAGTTTTATATTTTAAGACTTTAGTGCAAACAAACCCTTTCATTTATTCGATTCCATGATGGTACAAAATTGCTTTTAAAAATTTTATTTCACACGTTTGAAAAAATCATTATTTTTAATGAGGACTGATTTGAGGACATTCTAGAACTTTTAAAGGTTATATTTGTCTGACAAAAAATTCTCATCCCATTGACCTGTTAATATAGCGGTTCAATCCTTCCTCACTGGGACTGATTATGATGAAAAGAATAGTAGTGGTGCTAAATGAGTCAATTAGTAAAAAAAAAATTGTTGCACGCAAGGGATGAAAGACTATTTTTTAAACTTACTGAATACAAATTGCGTGTTCATTTCTCACACATCTCAAAAATAATTTATATGAAATTTGAAATACTATCTCCGTCCGTGTACGCATGAAATATAACGCTACATGCTATCTTATTATGTAAACCTAATTGTAATTGTAAGTAATTCTTTTGTTTTTTATACAAAATTCAATATTTTGTAACCCAGCCTACCCAGCTTTAGCAATAAAAAGTAGACTTGAGCAGTTGTAAATTTCGAGCTTCCATATAATCGTAAGTTTAACCTATGATGTTAATATAGATTTAATTTGATACGATTTCAAGAAGGTTGTTTCAGTTGACACATACATGGGAAGCATGTATACGATTTAAGGGATTAACTAAAGCTGAATTAATGTTTTTCCTTGATATATGCCTAAAACATACAACCCTGATTGCCTGAAATGAGTTTTCTTATTTTCATCCCACAAAATCATTTAAATAAATAATTAATGTGAATAAAATGAACAAAATAACACCTATTTACGTACTGCAGCAGAAACTTTATATTTTGAAATCCCTGATTTGTCTTTAAATCGTTCTAAATTGAAGATGCTATTGCACACGTTTGGAAAAAAATGTTGCATTGCAGTATAATGTGAATGAGAGTTGAATTGCTTGCATTGTAACTAGTGTTAAATGATATGATTTGTTGAATTTCTAATAAAGTACAGAAAATCATCCTGTGGAAATACGTTTACATTGCTGACCAAGTCACATGAGATTTGCATAATAACTTCCATTAGATTGCTATTTTAATATTGAGCTTTAGACTTTTGGACTTTTTTCTGTCCACTCAAGTGGCGAACCTCTGACAAAAAAGCACTTGGTAATTATTAATGACATAACAAACCACAATGAACAATCAGAATTTGAAGATATGAGAAAGCTTGTAAAGATATTTCATCCACAAAAAAAAACAAATCTCTTTACTGACATTGGCAATGAACAAACTACTACATACATGCATGTACCTTTATACACAAACACAATTCAAATACTACAAATTTATGCTTCGTAATGATGATATGATTTACAAGCTGGAGATACCACTGAACTGAAACAAACTCACGTACTTATAATGAAGGTTACATGAAATCATACTTTTCAATAAAAACACTTTATGTAAGTGTGGAATATTTTCATAGACAGTTGAATATAATAATCTGTATTTCATTTTCATTTAAGCTAGTGGACTCGGCTGATCTAGAACTATTGACATTTTGTGACAACTCTTAAAACTAGGTAAGCAGTTGCACACTTCTCTCTGTCGGTATATATCGGTGCAAAAAATCTTATAATCTACTCAATTTCATAGAAACATTTGAAAAGCTATCAAAAATGTCTTTCAAAACGAACACCCAAATCATCTATAAGCAAGTCCCAAAAGGTCTCCCCGTCCCAGACAAAGATTTTGAGACCAAGAAGACAACAATTGTTCCTAAAGATGTAACTTTGCCCCAAAATCATCTTCTCATCCGAACTCTCTACCTTTCGGTCGATCCTTATATGCGGGCACGTCTTCGCGACCCTTCCATCCAGTCTTATTTCCCAGCTGCCGTTCCAGGAACAGTCTTTTCTGGCGGTGCTATCGGCGAAGTTTTGAAATCTTCAGATCCTAAATTCAAAGAGGGTGATGTTGTCGTTAGTCTCTCAACTTGGGAGGAATATGCTATCATCCCTACAGTTAATCCAGCTCTAGGTGACGTTGTAAAAGTTCCCAACCCTCGTCAGTCCCCAGTTCCTCTATCCCATTATCTTGGAGTTCTCGGAATGCCTGGAATGACTGCCTACGTTGGACTGCATAAAATTTGCGAGCCCCTTACTGCAGGTCAAACCTTATATGTAAGTGCTGCGTCTGGAGCTGTTGGCCAAGTTGTGGGTCAATATGCAAAAAGCCTTGGAATGCGTGTTGTTGGTTCTGCTGGTGATGATGAGAAGGTCAACTACTTGTTAAACGACTTGAAATTTGACGCTGCTTTCAATTACAAGAAGCACACAGACTTTGTAGCTATTTTGAAAGAAACCTGCCCTAAAGGAATTGACATCTATTTTGAAAATGTTGGTGGAAAGATGCTCGATGCTGTTTTGGAAGTGGCGAATGACTTTTGCCGTGTTGCTGTCTGCGGAATGATTTCTCAGTACAATAGAAGTGACAATCCAGAACCTATTTACAGACTTCACCACATTATCAGTAAGCGTATTCGTTTCGAAGGCTTCATCGTTTCCGACGACATGAAAAAATACGCTGGACAAGGTATTAAAGTTATGTCTAAACTTCTTCAAGAAGGAAAGATGCGGTATAAGGAGCATGTGACCGAAGGTATTACCAAAGCCCCACAGGCCTTTGTTGATATGCTTGAAGGTAAAAACTTTGGAAAGGCTGTGGTTAAGGTTGCAGACTTATCAACTCAATAGAATTTCTTATTAATAAATTATCAAATTCTTGTTGTCATTATAAGCATTTAATGCAAATAAAAATGATTCCTTTATCTACAAACTACTTTAATGATGATAACCGTTGATGATAACTATAAATCACGCATTGATTTTATCAAAATGCAAACTCAATTGGTTATTATTCCGAGAGAAATTTAAACTTTATTAATCTATACGATATCATTTAGCAGGACATTGAATTTAAGCTATAACAAGGATTGATTTGAAGAAGAATACAAATAGAGTCAAGATTTTATATTATTATCAATATCGAGAGGACAACTTGATCAGCAATTGCTTGTATCTTTATACTTCGAACATTTTACGAAGAAGGGTCACTGAAGTCTTGTAGATCCGATAATAGGGAAAGATGTTTCTACAAAGTTCTAAGAGCATGTTTGCTGAATTGCTGATTAGTTCTAAAACCACTCCTTCTCTAAAAGCCAGTCAATTAAGTAAGGTAAAATGTAGATAAGACATTTACGGATTTAAATTATGAGATTATTTACATTGCACATTAAATACATTAATCGTTATTATCCAATCAACAACAACGAAGACGTTTAAATTGCACCATTCTTCAGGTCATCACTCTTTTAGCTTAGCACCTCGAATTACCGTTCGAATATTACAATTGTTGTAACTTTTTGGCCGATCACACTACACACAATACACAGATAGGTTAAATAGGTAATAAGACTTTGAGGCATATTAGATACTGGAATAGATTAAAACTTGGAGATCTTTGATTCATAAATTTTTACATTTCAATTATTTTTGTATACCACATGAATAGGAATCAAAGGTTTTCTGAAAGATTGATATGCTAAGTAACTACCAATTCTACTTCAAGTAGATAGGACAATTAAGATCATTTACACTCATCATAGTATTAAATTCGAGGAAAAAATAGACTTTGAAAATGCCAAAGAGGTTAGAAGTAGAGCTTCTACATTTTAAACGAATGATAATTATTGTGTCTATACTGACACTATGATAAACTTACAGTTAAGGTTAAACAGGCTTAATATAACACAAGAATTTCACTTCAGGTTTAACTTTTTTATGGAAATTACAAACTACCTAAAATTACATTTACATTTACCTTATCGTATATATTTTCGATTTAAAATTGTACCATTTAAAGATAATTACTTTTTATATACAATTCATAAGCAACAACGACATTTAAAACAAAAGTAAACATTTCAACATGTAGTTTGTCTAACCCAAAGCTGGCTAATTGGTCACGTTCCCCTAATCTTAAGATTAGATCATTTAGCTGTTCCTTAGTTTATCAAAACTTTGCCAAAAATTCATTTATTGGCGAAATACATTTGGAGGATAAGGTTTGACGCAGACCTTCACAAAACCACTTAACTTTTGGTTAAAAATTAAGACAGAATCAAATAAGCAATCACAATTATCGAAGACAAATGAGTCTTCCAAAATAAAGACCCCAACCATTATTGTTGATCTTGAGGTCGAAAAAACTTCAAATGAGAGATATTCGCATTTCAACCCTTAAGAGACTCATTTAAAGCTCCTGATTTTTAAAGTTTACCTTCTAACCCCTTCGGAAACGTAGCCATAACTTAGGAGTCTTTGTCTAATCCACACACATCGACACATCATATAATATAATATTAGATAACTATAAATATAAATAATGAATCACAATAATGAAAGATATCGCTGGGGACTAAATACTAAATGTAAGTTAGATAGTTAGATTATGAATGTCACTGGACATTATATTTTAATTTTATTTGAGAGGCAAGTGCAGAATATTGGTTAAAAATATATCAGGATGGTTCAAAGATTTCAATACAGTTTGATTTAGTAAACATTATTTTACATTACAGTAAACAGAAATAACAAATAAATGACTCAAAATTTGTAATGAATAACAAACCTACATTTTGCACCTGACCCATAATTTTTCTACAATCTAAATTTACTATATTATATTATATCTATTTACCCTAATTAAAGGTAATACATTATTATGTCCTCTATTAAGTTACAGATGAAAAGAGAATATATTTAAAACGTCTTATTTTAGTACGTAGTAGTTGTAATGTAACAGGTAAAACTTGACATGCTGATGTTTAGGGCTTCTATGGTTGTGCATTATCATAGAAGCCATGAAAACTAAAGTGTGACTATTTTGTTGATAGAATTTGGCTAATGGATTGACTAGATTCTATTCTGGTCATCGCAGTTTGTCTCACTTTCTCATGCACCTCAGCTGTTCTATGAGTGATTCCAAAAATATCCTCGTGGTATCGGTTATCATCCTAGACAATTTAAAATCAACATTATCTTAAGAAGAACTCATGATCTGAAATGTGAAGAAAGTCAGGTTAATTTATAAAGCGTACCCTTAAAGAAAGCATGTAACTTTCCACTTCATTGTCATTCCATTTTTCCTTGTCTTGAACAACAAGTTTAAGGGTTTGGTAAACCTCTTCGGCCATTGTACAATCGCCGCAAACGTAAACATGGCCACCTTCGTCCATTATCTGTCGGGCAATGTTTTCTTTTTCTCTTCGGATTAAGTCTTGCACATATGTCTAAAAGACGAATTCAACGTTGTGAGTAAAATTCGAAACAGGCGATTCTTTTTGAATAGAACAAACCTTTTTAATATTAGGCTCTCTAGAAAGGGCCAAATAGATGTCAGAAAGAATCCCGTCTTTTTTCATCTGCTCGAGTTCTGACCGATAGAGAATCATTTCTTTGGTACGACATCCGAAGAATAATGTCATTTTTCCAAACTTTTGGTTTGTCGGTTTTTGAGACAATAGTTTTCTCTCTTGCCAAAATCCTCGGAAAGGAGCAATTCCAGTTCCAGGTCCAACCATAATCATTGGACGGTTAGAGTCAGAGGGTAGATGGAACCCAGCAGCGCTATTAGGAAATTTAAAAAATGAATATAAAAATATAAGAATGAATTCAACAATCCATTAAACCTTATTGTGTACCTTCTCACGAAACAAGGGACAAATGTCCCAACAGGAATGTCATAAAGATAATTAGAGCAAACTCCATAATGAGTTGGCCCTTCGCCTCCTTTAGTTTGATAAGTAACCACAGCCACTGTCAAGTGAAGCTCATCAGCGTGGGCAATTGGAGAGGAAGAAACACTATAGAACCTAGGTTGAAGGATTGGTAACATCGTGCAGAGCACCGTTGCATCCGGTTTTACATTCGGAAATTGCTCAAGAACTGTCCACATATTAGGCCAATAATACTGCTTCCAATGTTCATACACGTCAGGATCCTAATAAAAATTAATATTAATTATAACATAACTTAGCATCAACCGCGAAATCAACATATTACAAGCAGGAATTAAATTTAATTCACGCATGTCAAACCTTTGCTAAGGATTCAAGACGACTTATTTCATCCTCATCATCTGTACATTTGACGAGGTAATCAAGGAGATTAGGTCGAGGAGGTGTGGTGATATCTAGGTACCGAGATAGCATTTGACGAAGACTGCAACGCGGAAGCCTGTCGTGGGGAATCCATTGCTTTTGTACGCCTGAAACCACCAATGATTAATAATTTTAATAAACCCGTACACAAGTACAAAATTCACAACAGAACGACAAGACTTCTAAAATACCCATCGGTGTATATTTTTCTTGAAGAAGTTGAAGCTGAACTGGCTCATCAAAGCTGTCCGGCTGGTTGACTAATCTTTCCAAAATTTTCTTAACTAGCTCAGGTCTGTTATCCGCCATAATTCCAACGTGGTCACCACTATGGTAGGACAAGGGACTAGCATCACATAACCTTTTACGCAAGACAACCTTAATAGTTGCTCGGGCACTGTAAGTGTATTAAAATAATAATAATCAACTTATGCAATCATTTTTTTCGAACTTTTTACATACGGAAACAACACAGTATGGAACAATACGGAAGAATTTCCTTTAGGAAAAAACTGCCATTATAAAAATGTGCAAGTGCATAAGTTTTCCACTTAAAAAGGTGAAGTTCTTCCTCATTGCGAAACCTAATTTAGAATCTATTAAATCCGGTCATTACCTTGCACTACTTTCATGAAGATTAGTTTTCTCCACCAACGTGTACAACACTACCTTCCGGTTATGAACTTTCGAGAGAGCTGTTGCAGATATAAAAATAAAAATGCATTAAGTATTTATCAACGTATTCTTATTTGCCAATCCGACGGAAAAATACTTCTAGAAATTAGTCAAACCTTGGAATTCTTCATCAGGAGATTGAATCGGGAGAAACCTAACAAATTCTGGTGAAAGCGTATCTGCCTTTAATGCAGCAGAGATGTCTGTCATATTTTTGTCAAAATCCAAGCAAAATGAATCACAGGCGACCTATTGATTGAACAAACATAGTTATATAAGAAAACAATATTTCACGCTCAGTTAGTTTTTACATCATGATTCTCAATGATTTTTTCTTTATAAATATCTACAACATAAATGGACTAGAGAAAGTAAAAACGGGATGAAAAAAGACAATAATTATTCCCAAAGGCGTCAGTCTTCCAAGTCCAAACAATAAAAAAGACACTCTCTTCTTATCGTGTTTGCCTTGTTTCACTACATAGGCCTACTTGATGTTGTCATACGGTGTTACAACTATTACAGGCTTTGAGCTAAGCTTATTGTTTCTGCAGAATCTGACCCATTCATTAGCCTATATCGATATCCATAAAACTTAAAAAAGTCGTGTTGTCTACTCTATAAAAATTAAGTGCGATAAACAGATTCACAGGTTGTTACATATACCTGATTAAGATATGAACGAAATGGTGGAATTGTACAATTAATACAAATGTGATGTCATTTCAATGTTAAGTTACACAAAATTCTCGAGGACAATTACTGTTTCTGGTAAAAACTCCCAGTCACCCAGACCCAGTAAGAATGGTCTAACATACACGTAAGAAAAGGATGCAAAGAAATTTGCGAAATCTTCATGCTTAGAGGAGAGAAACATAGTTCTCCGAAAGAAATAGCTATGACTTATGTTGTTGGTGCTACTGATGATGCCTTGACTGTCACTTCTGTAAGAATTACCTGAAATATTGCAGCAGCCCAATTTCTAAATGCTTGGTCTTGCCCTGCGAGCTCATCTCCAGTTGATAATTTCATTAGACGTTCTCCTCCAAGTTCTCCCAAAAGATTATCCACATACCGACCAAACGCACAGAAGTTGGGGTATGCACTCGAGCCCAGGGCAAAAACGGCAAATCTAGCAAAAAACCGACACATATAGTTTTCCATTCTTCACAAACTGTTACAGGTATCAAATATAAAAGTGAAGATAATGTCAACTTTTTTAATCTATATAGTGTTGAGGTATTATTAATTGGACTCACGTGATGTTCCGAAGTGGACCAAAGTTATCATCAGACATCACATCAGAAATTTGACTTCCCTTAAGGGAGTCGTTGCGTTCAAATTTACGGTCTGCAGATGTCACCGAGTCTGTCTGGCTGTTCATTTTGATGAAAGATTTTGAAGTAGCCATGCTGTTGTGGTCAATAGAAACATACATCAATATAATAATGGCATAATATAATTAAACAAATTGTTTTTAACGCTTAGCCTTACTTAATTCCGTCATCTCCTTGAACGAACCCTTGATTCATTTTAATTGCATACAGGGCATGAGCAAAAGACTGTGGGAGAAACAGATCAAGTTATATAAAATAAATCGAATAAATCATGGTTCTATAAAATACATTTTTAGATCATCATTTGACATACCTCCCCATTTTCAGGTGGGTCACCATTTCCAAACGTAGAAGTGACGACAAGAATCAACGTCTCATGCTCTATATTAATTATGTCATAGTCATCCATGCTGTATGCCTAACAAACGAGAAATTAAAATCATAATTAATTTACAATTTACCTCAAAAGCAATAGCAAACGGTAAATAGCTAAATTAAGCTATAGAATTCCATTGAAGTCCAGGATATAACCCATACTAAAATAGCATTATAAATAGTAAGCAATAAATCTGGCCGTTGCCCCGGAATGGTTTCTAAGATTTTGAACTGAATATTGTAGATGGACAGGAAAGATTATAACAAAAAAATTACACTCTGGAGATGTGGAAATCATGAATCATCTATACACTATTGCATAGTACAAAGGAATCCTTCTAGATATACATAAGTAATGTCTTGTGCTTATCATTTCTGGGGACAAATGAGACTTGTCAGTTGCAACCTCGTAGATTCATTGCACTTTTCATAGGAAAGCAGATTGCACTAAAGTTGCATAAAAAAGCATATAGTGTATATTCGACATTATAAAAAACTATAATAATAGGATCAGTGTTATACTTTCAAGAAGGTCGTTCATTATTTATAGACAATAGAAGAAACAGTGAGAATTTTATTGAACTGACCTGAGCATTGAAAGCATGTCCAAATATTTCTCCTAGTCTCCTCGCATACATCTCTGACTTTCCTGTCTCCGTGGCATAAAGAATTGTGGCTTTGACCCTCTTGGAAAGGGCTTTGCCAAAAAGTTTCGACGTGAATTTGACAGCTCTTGCAATCTCTTTAAAATGAAACTTTCTTCGTGTGGTTTTCCTGTTTTTTCCTAATGGACCAACTCCGACTCCAACGCTTTGACTAGAATTACTGCCTTTTTTCCAAACGTGGGTCTTCCATGCGGGATCTTGATACTCGTAATTTGGTTTCAGATGGTATAGAGCCATTTCTTGGTGAAATACAGGAGTTGCTGATCCAGACATTGGAGGGACAATCCATACCCAATCTGCTGGACATCCCCCACGAGTCCTCATCTCATTTTCGTAATGCTTCATAAATGAGTCGGATGCACTGTGATGATCCACAATTGTCACACCTGCTTTCTGTAAGAAAACCGTTATGTTTAATACAAGCTAAAATTATTATTAATAAAATTTAAAATTGCTTGTAATTTGTCAAGCTTTTGCAAGATATCATTACTATTTTTCTGTTGCATTGAAGTAATTGCCTACAAGACTTAAGGTTATTATTTTGCTGGGATTAAAACCCACTTAAGTAATCGTTTATTTTTAGTCGCAAAGAGCCCCGTCGTAAAAAAAACTTTACAAACACTACGAAAGACAAGACATTTTTGGAAACATAATGAACCGATTACACATAGATAATGCGCTGTACTTTAGTCGAAAAACATATCAACAAATTGTAAAAAAGTATAACTAACCTGAAAACTGTGCAAAACGGCTAGATTAAGTTCCACCATGGCCCTGTCCTTCCACAAGGTCGTTGGATTTTTTGTGTCTAGGCCCATCCGAACTGCTACTTCCTGTTGAAAG
>JAQFZZ010000971.1:0-13296 GCA_034696405.1 Isotoma caerulea
AGCGGTGTGAATTTCACACTCAACCGTATTGAGTTTGCCGGGGTGCAGAAATGTGATCGGCTATGGAATAATAATATTAAATCCTGCTGGACTTCCGAACTTATGACCTATTTTCGAAACTCTCGCATTCGCGTTTCTTCGCGTCTCATAATTTAAATCCTTTGAATTTATAACCCAAGTAAAAAATATGACCAAGTACAAAGTATAGTATAATGGGAATGCTGTTTGTTAACTACACAAACACAATACATAATTTAATAATAAAAACGGGATGGAAATGGAAAGCTTATGATCATGAGAAGTATGAGAAAGAATTATATATAATGAAAATTGAAAATACCGAAGGAAATAAATTTATTACTCTTTTATTTTCATACTACAATATAATTACACACGTCGAAGGGCAATCATGAACTGAATTATACAACAAGTTAATTACATGGCAGGTCAGATGGGAGAGCTGCAGGACTGCTTTATCCTTGAAATAGTCTAACATTTCGATCCGCACTATGATTTCTCACAAATAATTATTTAGTTAAGTCTGGCTTTCATATTGAAACTGATTAGATTTTTGCTGGGAATCTTCCCTCATCAATCTGGCTTTCCCATTTCTCTACCCAGGCGAATGGACAAAGTGAAGTGTACACTTTCTTAAAGTACTCACAAGGAGCGTAATCTTCACCTCGGGCTTTTACGCATCGCTTATAATCCAGAAAGCTGGTGAAACAATGTCTAAGAAAAGAAACATGAAAATTAGTTATCTTTTGTACATTTATTCCCATTTTGTAAACTACAACTATGAACTAAAATACTTACTTCGTCTGATTCTGGTTTGGAAATCGAGGATCGAAGGGAGCTGTAGTGAGCTGAACGTCGTTAGCACTGCTCATCTTAATCGCGTCACGCATAACCTGATCTTTAAAACAAAGAAATCATTTAATTATTAAATGTAAGCAATTACATCAAATCTGCAATATTGGACAGGCATCCTAAACTTTAATATTTCGGCTTCGGCTAATGTTTTAGTGTGTGTGTAGTGTTACTCAAAAACAAATTGTTTTAGCGTTTAGTTTTATATTCAATTCAAATATATTTCTTTGAAAGTACAAAGAATATGGAATAGGTTTTAGTTGAATAAAGTGTATAAGTTGTAAGGTTGTAACTGTTGTAAGTAATTATTAATTGATTATAAATACAATCGGCACAATGCAATCACAAATCAACAATATAGAATTAAAAGTATGAAGTAAGTTCAAAAATTACAAAATGAAATGAATTAGTGATTATGGATTAGTAGTATGCTTTCATTGCTTTGTTAATCTGTTATATTTATTATATAGCTTAACTTTATTCAAGTTAAACAAAAGATCGATAAAAATTCTAAACAAATCATTAACTCTGCAACAAATTTAAAAACTGAGGAATCAAAATTTTGAAAAACTTACTTTCACTGTCTTTTAAAAATTAGTTTTCCTCCCAAAGATTTCCAATTTCTACAGCAAAAGATGGAGGACAATCCCAATTGAAAAAGATTTAAATAAAACCGCTTGGCCTTCTCTGCAAACCTTGCACTCAAGTATGGATAATTCACTCTCATATTATAGTGGAAATTGCGACATGTTCTTTTCACTATTTTTAGCGTTGGATTGGACAAAGATCAACCTACTAGACTTTTAGTATTTCGCAGAATAATCATTTTTTACTTTCACATGTATAGATAATCTTTCATCATTGTAGACAATTTATCTTTATGCTTGAACCCTTCGTTATTTACGAAATCCTACTTTTTGATTTCTTAAGTTGAGGATACAATTTTTGAGTTATTGAGTTAATTTATATGATGATTAATAATAATAATATAATACTTTGGTCTGTCTCAGCACGGCTGAGCACGGGAATAAAAAATGAATCAGAAATCCTTTAAAATATTTAGTAAATCATCTTTCATTACACATTACGCAATCAAGAAATTTTTTTATATTTGTGTACATTACTGTGCATATGAAGCGAGACGAGTATTTATATTCTGATTAATAAATATATAAATAAGTAAGTTTATAAAAAGCAGATTTAAAAATTTTAATTTTATTCAGTCAGATTAGAATTGAATTGGCACTTACATATACATAAGTATCCTTATGTATATATATATGTAGAATGTAAGTAACATAATATGAGTCCAATACAGATTCATTTATTTAGGTAATTATAGAATAGAATTGTAGAAGATAAATGACGACCTTCTTAAAAATTGAACGTTATAACAATACGACAGAGAACATTTTTTATCAATGTTCTCTGACAATACGACCGACTAAATTCGCAGACCATTTTTGTCGCTGTTTCGTAATAATTCTTATTAATAATAATAACTATAATATAATAGGAATATATTAATTTGTTTGATCGGTATAATTTCCACTCACCTGTCGATTTAAAAAACGGATGTGACTAATTTTCAGCAGTCTGTCGAATTCTAATAGTTGAATTTCTTTATTTTTGTCACTGCAAACGTTATTCTCTTGCTACAATAATACATACATTTGAAGAGTTCATAATAAATACTAAGCGTAAAATCACTGCTTTGTAACTACCTTTCATTATACTAGAGGTAAACACATTGAAATCAAACAATTACACTTTTTTGAAGAAATCTTTAATTTTAGGCTAACCTATTCCATTCTAACTCTGTCTCAATCAATCTAAATCGCAAGAAAACATCCAATGATATGTAAGGAACAAATTACTTAGATTTGGGTTTTCGTGTAGACTTGGTAAGCTGGTTTTGGCGGACGAGGTCTTGGTTACCCTTGAATAACAAAAAAATCAATCTATAGCAAAAAAACCACCTTTACAAAATAAAGTTTCTATTTGAAAAAAATTGTGTACCTGTTTAATCATTTTTTCTTCCCATTTGTGTAATTCTTTTTCATATTGTTGTAGGTCCGTTTTGTACTTTGCAAGAAACGGAGCTTTATCAGCTTCACTCATAGCCTTCCACTTAGGACCCAACTCTTTAGCTGCAGTCTGGTAATCAGTAATAGATGCTCCAGGGGAAACTTTGCTATTCAAAAAGGCAAGGAACCCTGTAACAGGTTTCTTAGGTTTTCCTAACTCTTTCAGTCGCCTTCGCTTTTCTCGTTTATCTTTTTTCATTTGCTTTTCAAGCTTCATCTGTTGTTGCAATTCTTTTTGTTCAGGAGACAATGACTGGTGATATTTTTGAATAACTGATTGATACGACTCCATATCTTTCTTGTAAGCATTCATATAACTTGACTTGCTAGCTTCATCTAGTTGATCCCACCGTTGCCCCACTTTTTTCATCAGTTCTAAAAAATGATTGCAAACAGATAATATTATGAGTTATGTATACAACTGCTAGCGATTTCGGGTCCAATTAAAATAACTAGGTAATAATTTAAAATAGTCACCCGTGGGTTTCACGCTAGGATTTTCCTTCTTCACATCTTCCCGAACCTTTCCCAAAAATCGAAAGTAAGGTGTTAAAGGCTTTTTCGGCTTTGCTGGAATAGACGTAGCTGCCTGAGCTCCAAACAGCCTGATGATTTGAAAATAAAACACATTCATTGCAAACTAAAACAGGTCTATTCTATTGTATGATATGATGCGGAAAAAAGCAATTTAACTTTGCTCTTTCATGCAATTGATTAGCAAAATAAAAATTAACAGCATGGCAGAAACCTATACTCAATCGCTTTACAGCTAAGAAATTGCACAAAGATTAAGTAAGTTAGTAAACGCAGTTTACGAACGGAGGTGACCTAGATTGTGCAGCAGGGCCGATGGCAGAGGATGAAGGGCCACTCACCCTTAGATTCTTCAGTGTATTTGCAACCCATCCCCATGAACCCATCGTTTTTTTTTCTAAAAAAATAAAGAAACATTTAAATTCAATGTTGTGCAGCCAGTCAGTCAGTAGAAGTAGAGAATTAGAGGCACAATGATATGTTCATGTCTAGAATCGAATCGTGAATCGACCATGAATATTAAAATTAAATAATTTTTCACAAATTCTGAATTCATAATTTTCGAATTAAATTTTAATTAAATTGAAATTACCCTTTTTAATTAAGTCAAGACTGAAGGCAGCAAAACAAGAGAGATTCCTATTTTCCTGGAAGTTTCCGTTCTGATTAGCGTGCAGCGTTTAAAAAATAAAAACTATTGATATTCTGTAATCGATACTCGATACTTATCTTTTGTCTTTGAATGTTTATTTATATCACACTGCACTAGCATCGCATGTTTACCAAAGCGAAGTTATTTTTGCCGCATGAGATATCACGAGTGGTTGGAGTATAGCGGGAACAAAATACTCTTTCTTTCATCCACAATTCTTCTCAAAGGCGGAGATAACATTGCTTTTTAACATGAATAAAAGTGTAAAAAAGCCAACCCTTTGAGCATGTTTTTCTACTTTTTCATGTAAAGAAATTTAGGCGGTTTTGGCAGCTTTGTGTTTGCTTTGCCTGGAACGACAAGAAGAGAGACAGGGAAGATCGTCCACTTTAGCCCGCTTTCCAGCTCCATTTACCATTCTACTGTTGACTGTGACGGATATTCTTTGTCAAGATTTTTTTGAAAAATTTAAATTAAAAAGAGTTAAAACAGTTGAATTTTCGAATTCTTGTTGTTTATCTTTTTTGAAACGAAAGTGTAAGTAAGGTGCAGATAAAAGAGTCAAAATGTTTGAAGCACGACTTGAAGAAGCTGGAATTTTGAGGAGAGTTTTGGACGCTATTAAGGATCTTCTTAATGAGGCCACTTTTGATTGTAAGTGTTTGATAAAAATGTTAAGATTGATGTATTTTATAAGAATTTCAATGAATGAAGTACGCTTTCAGCTTTGGAACGATTCTAATATTCAATATTATGTTGTGCGTTGTGTAAAGTCAAGTGTCTAATTTCTTTGTTTCTATTAAATTCATCTAGGCACAGAGTCTGGGATTCAGCTTCAAGCTATGGACAACAGTCACGTCTCCTTGGTAAGCTTGAACCTGCGAGCAGAAGGGTTTGAAAACTATCGCTGTGATCGAAACTTGTCTATGGGAATGAACCTTGGATCGTTGGCTAAGATTCTAAAGTGCTGTAATAATGATGATGTGGTCACAATCAAAGCCCAAGATGCTGCTGATGTCGTTACTTTTGTCTTTGAAGCTAAAAATTCTGAACGAGTTTCTGATTTTGATATGAAATTGATGAATTTGGATCAGGAGCACTTGGGAATTCCCGTAAGATCATATTTCTTTATTTTATTATAGATTCATATGCAGCACCTCAAGTGATAAACATAATCATACATACTTTGTTACAGGAAACCGATTATGCCTGTGTTGTCAAGATGCCTTCAGGAGAGTTTGCTCGAATTGTTCGTGATCTTTCTCAATTCGGAGAATCAATTACAATCGCATGCACAAAGGCTGGAGTTAAATTCTCTTCTACGGGAGATATTGGAACTGGAAATGTCAAAGTGGCTCAGGGTTCATCTGTTGATGCTAAGGAAAGCACTTCTATCGATCTTCAAGAGCCTGTCACTCTTACTTTTGCATCTAGGTAGTTGCCATTATCAAATTGACTTCGTAATTTACTGTAGTTTCTATGTGCATTATAAGGAAAATTCAATGGTTTGATAAAACTAACGTTTGGTTTCACTTTCATGTCACTTACAGATACCTGAATTCTTTCGCCAAGGCTTCCGGATTGTCCGAGAAAGTTCAGTTGTCAATGTCACCGGACGTACCTCTGGTTGTTGAATTCAAAGTTACAGACATCGGCTACATTCGCTACTACTTGGCTCCTAAAATTGAAGACGAAGATAACTAATCCATTTACTTAAATTTTTTGTCAGTTCAAAATAATTTCTCACCGCTACTGCTTTTAATATCTAGCTTTTCGAGTACGGAATTCTTCATTTACAATTTTGTCCTTATGCTATAGTTTCTAGTTTCTACTCATGATAATGATAATATTGATGTTTTTTTGTGTAAAATGCAGAATGAAGCAATGAATGACAACATTCGGTTACTGTATTAAATTCTTTTATTTAATGATACAGAAATCGCTGTCTCGTCTCGGTTGTAAATTATTTTCGTTTAATATCTTTTCATGGCGCAGGACCCTCTAAAATATGTACATTAACAATACGACGTAGTTGATGCTCACCAGTAAAGTAAAAAATAAACTACAATTCTAAATCTGAATGGAATACCATTTTTTATTCCAGTTTTGTTAAGGAATATAAACAACGGCATAGTCATACTGACGTTTAAATTAGCTAACGCTTCGGCTGATGGTCTGGGAAACTTGCCACGCCCTGATGGTGTTATCAGAATATCCAGCATACAAAGTTTGTCCATCATTTGACCATGCGAGAGATAGACAGTCAGGTTGCACGTTCTTGGTAGCAGTTTGGGATACAACTTCTGGTTTTAGTTCATCAACCATGTTCTTAGTTTCCAAATCCTGTAATCAACACAAGTGAACAATATTAGTATAGTCTAAATATTTTGATGAGGTTAAGATTAGGTGTTTTGAATTTAATTAGAATCAGTCCCATATCCGCAAAGATTGAGTAATATCATTGTACTTCAAAGAAAGTTTATGCATCATGTTCATCTTGAATTGTATGTCAAGAGTCAAGGAAAGTATAAGGCCAAATAGTTGGGTTTGAAAACTTACCCAAATCTTAATGGAAGGTCCGGTAGCAGCACATAGCCAGTATCGGTTGGGGGAGAAACAAAGAGCATTGATAATGTCGTTGTGATCCAAAGTGTACAGATGCTTTTCATCATGGAGATCCCAGAGCATGGCCTTGGAGTCCTTACCACCAGAAGCACAGAGGGAACCATCAGGAGAAACGGTAACAGTGTTCAAGTACCCAGCGTGCTTGTCGTGAGATGCCTTCAGCTTGCAGTTGGCCAAATTCCATACCTATATAAAGTAATGAAAATTAGAGCAAGTTAATTAACGCATTCAAGTGTCCTAATTTTTTAAATTAAATGTTCTGATCTTTTGATTTTAAATTTTATACATGCCGTCCCAAGTCACCAGTCATATGAAAAATTCAAAGGGCTATGTATGCGAGACATGATTTACTATAGCACACGTCCGACCCTTGAAAGACTATTAAGGGAGCAAAAAACTCCAAAGCAAAATTCAAGGTCTAATTGTGTGCATATTATTATTATGAATGACTAAATCAACTTTAAAAAGGATTTTTGTTGAAAATTGAGTTGTCTAATACCTTAACTGACTTGTCCCAACCAGCAGACACGATGATGGGCTGGGCAATGTTGGGTGAGAACCTAACACAAGAAACCCAGTCAGAGTGACCCTCTTCTTGGATGGTGAACTTGCACTGGGCCAAGGTGTTCCACAACTTGATTGTGTGATCCCTGGAGCCTGAGACAATTTGTCGGTTGTCAGCAGAGAAAGCAACGCTCAAGACATCCTGTTTCGAATAATATTTAATAATGAAATTAAAATTAACAATCAAGATTTAAACATTTTAAAACCATGAAAGAGATGCAATTCCATTCCAAACCAGTAAGATGCGTGGGTCAAGTCATAACCAAACTGTACCATGTGTTGACTTGGATGACCTACCTCAGTGAGCTGGCAATTTCTGTCACAGTCTCACCTTAGAACTGTATGTGACAAGAGTACAAAAAAAATACAAAAAATCTTGCACATCCTCTCTGCCGGTCCCTGACAGATGATAAGAGGATGGATAGACCCCTATGGGTCAGGGGTCCTCCGCTCCTTGTAAGAATGCTGCTAGGCTGACGCCATGCTTTCAACAATCAATTGATAATTAAATTCATTTTTCCATCATTAGACCTTAGTATGATCCTCAAATCGTCGGGTGGACTTTCCAGCAGCCAAATCCCAGAGTCGGAGAGTCTTGTCCCATGAGCCTGAGAGGGCAAAGTTACCATCAGAGGAGAGGACGACGTCAGAAACGAAGTGGGAGTGACCATACAATCGCTTGATTGGCACACCGAAGTTGGATTCATTTCGAGTCAACTTCCACACGATCAATGTACGATCTACAAAAATTAAAATGGCACGTCGTCAATTTTAAACTCTAATTAAGCCTTATTACTAACAGATAAAGTGATAAGTATGAAGTACTGACACTTGTGGCTTGATTTATAGATCAGTTTAAAAAAATAAAATGCATGCATGCATATGACTGACAAATGTAAAATGTGCTGAATAAAATTGACCTTACCTCGGGAAGCAGAAATCAAAATATTTTCGTCCTTAGGGTTCGTGGCAATTTGCGTGACCCATCCGTTGTGACCTCGAAGGGTCCCCCTCAACTGAAGGGTCAATCCTGAACCACCTCCGTCCATAATTCCTTGATTATTTTTTTATTAAAATATTTACCGAAAATCCAATCGAGGAGATCCTCAGAGACACGCTATCTTCACCAATAGTAAATGGAATGGAATATAGAAATGAAACTATCACAAAATGAACGGAGAAGAGTGAAAACCATGCCGTCCTCCACGAAACGAAAGCCGACTACACAGAAATTGTAGCCTCGTTCATTCACGTTAGATGTCCATAACTACTTCTCGTTGTGTGCAAAACCAGTGTGGGTTATTCTCGAGATGTCGTTTAGTGGATTTTGGCTTTTTTGAAGGAAGGAATTCACATACTCACATTTCATTTGAGAAAGGTATAGCTGATTTGTATGAATACCGTTATTCTTAAAATTGTAGCCCTATCAAAAGTACATTTCTGTGCGTGGCATTATTTCTAAAATTGTAGCCGCACTGAATTTATGTGTTATGACATAAAAATGAATATTTGCAAATAAAAACCGATCTTTTCTATTTTGCAATTTTATAAAGCTTCTAAAAAGGAATATAATCGTCTACCATTCATTTCTCATTCAAAGAAAGAACTTCCACAAAGAATTTAGAATTTTTTTTACAAGTTTTTGGATCTGTTCCTGTTCCTTGGCTAACAATAATGTAATGATACTTTCATTTGAATTATTTTCGTTATGTACATAATGGTCATACTATTTTATTAAAATAGCAAATTATCATAGCTGGGGTCAGCTCTCTTTAAATTATCATATGACATATGCATTTGTGATGGATTTGTTACTAATCTACGCTGAAGCGTTTAAGCTGAGCACATAAAGTTTTACACGTATCATCATCATTCATCATCATCATAAACAACATTTGAAAGACTAATTATAAAACCAATCCAAGTTGCGACTGAAATCTTTCCATAGTATTTTAATTAGGCAACTAATTTAATTTCAAAATAAATCAAAAGCAGGATGCGGGTTAGTTAACTTTCCAGGAATCACTACCACAAGTTTATTTTTAATTTTTTTTTGTCAAGCCTTTCTTAATTTTTACATTTGAATTTACGATATTAAATAATTTACCTAAGGGCTTACAATTAGTTTAGGTACAAAATAATAATCATTAATCATACATAGCGTCTAACTCCATGTTTTGCATCTGCAATCCCATTTTAAATTCAAACAGTTAATTATGTACTATTTTATTTCGTGTCTTTATGGAATAAAGAAATTATTCAATAAAATGTCGAATGAAACTCTCAAGCTTGCACCAAAACTCAAGTGCAGTAATAATTATAATTTTTTCCTTGGACCTTTTCAAAAACGTCAGATATGTAATATGTAGCACTTCCATGTGTAAATGTGTATGTAACCTACTGACTTACTGACAGTTCAAAATAGTAGTTAAAAATCTAAGAAAATGAGTATTTGTTGTCAACTATTAGTTTTCTAAAAGGGAGTCTTTGAATCAAGTTGTCTGGATATCTCAGTTGCAATAAAATAAAAATAGATCTTTCGTAAAAATTGTCAAAATTTTATTTTGCTAGGTGGAAGAATGTTTCATGCAGTGCAGCCATGAAACAAGCATATGACATATTATGTTATACGCTTATTATTATTTATAAATTTCATGAATTGTTGATACCAAAGTGTCATATTCACTGTTTATAATATTACTTAAGATAAGAATACTTCGGTAGAAACTGTCACAGTCAAAAATGCCTTGCAAACGCTTCTACTAAACGCAAAAATATCTGTATGGTTTGCATCTAGCTTGTAACTTTAAAAACTTAGACATCAAATCTTTACATTAAATCTCACTATACATTTAACGATTTAACTGACACTATACAGATTCCTTGAAATGCATTATTTTTTATTGTTTAGCTCATATCTTAATTGCGGTTTCTGCTAAACTCAAGGCACACAAAACATTACTTCGTATTGTCGTACTTGATAAATGATATCCTTATTTTAGTTGATCTACAAACCATAATACCTCGATTCGGTCAAACAAAACTCATCTTCAATAACTGTTATTTCAATTTCAACCAGCTAACCATGCCTATATCTTTTGTATTCTTGAAATTAAAAGCGTCAGTGCTATTCGGACTTCAGAACACTTAAGATGCCCGAGATATTTAAGAAAATACATAAAGAAATTCATTTATACCATTTACCATTATAAAATAGTGTTCAAGGAATTATTCCTTACCCAAGAAAAATCGAACTCACATTTGATTGAAAAATATTATTTATTCAACTAAAAATGTCAATTATCTGGGAAGATTTGGGGTTCAGCACTGACCGTTCAATTTTGGAAAAGCTTGTTGCTGCAAGCTGCTGCGGATGTTGTTTGAATTCAAATTCCAAACGTAAGCAAATTTTAAACAAACTTCATGGAACAATTAAGCGAGGGGAGTTAATTGCTTTAATGGGCCCATCTGGGGCTGGAAAGTCAACCCTTCTGAATTGCATAACCCAAGGGAGAAAGTACAAGGGGTTTGAAGGCCGACTGAAAGTTTCCAATTTGTTTGAACCTGTAAGGGCTAGTTTTATTAGTCAAGATGAAAAAGAGCATTTATTGCTTACTCTCACCGTTTCCCAGTCTTTGCGTTATGCTTCACAATTGAAAAATCCACCACGGACACCAAAAGCAGTACATAATGAAATTGTACAGCGTCTCATTACAGAGTTAGAATTGGATGGAACAGAGAATACATCAGTGCATCGTTGTTCTGGGGGACAGAAAAAGCGATTAGCGATTGCATTGGAGTTGACTGCTTTAGCAAAGCCTCACTTTTTGTTCCTGGATGAACCAACAAGTGGATTAGACAGTTATGTAGGCTTGAAGGTGAGTCCCTAAAAATACCTTAGCATTAGTAATTGCATACAATTTTGTAGATATTATAATGTCACATTTATAAAGAAAATTAATGTTGGCTTGCGTTTATTAATTTAATTAGTACTTATAAAACCAAAAAAACTACCGAGTTGACACAAAAGTCATAATTTTTTACAAATCGTAATTTAATTAAAACCATTAGGTCATAGAACTGCTCTCAGGACTTGCTTCGATTCACAACATGGCTATAGTTGCTACAATTCATCAACCAAGCTACAAACTATTTTCTCTGTTTTCCCGAGCCTTTATAATTTCGGGTACTGGGGACTTTATTTACAATTCAACTCCTGAAAACCTAAATGATCATTTAGTGAGTTTTGGTTATAAATCTGGCTCTCGATGCAATAATGAAAACCCTGCTGACATTGCAATCGAATTGGCTTCTGCCATTAATAGAGATACTGCTTTCAGAATGCAAAGATCAAATCAAAATGGAAATTCCGAAGTCTACATGGAAGACGAAGAAATAATAAATGTACATAATGAAGATCAAGGGGACGATGAAAATGTTCAGATTTGCTTAAAAATGATGCATCAAGTTCAATTGGAATATTCTCAAAAAGAACGAATTGAAGATTGTATTGAAATTCAAAAGCATGGCCTATGCAAAAATGGAGCTACCTTTGGGTTTTATAATTTGTGGATTTTATTTATAAGGAGTGCACACACATCAATTTGGAAACAAAAACGGTTCATCCTCATCCGTTTGGCTTTGCATGTAATTGTTGCAGGTTTATTGGCTGTCCTGTATAGTCGAGACATAGGATCGGAAGATGGATGTATTTCTATTGTCCAAGAATCTACTATGAATTGTACTCCTGGTGTGACAGACAATGGACTGCAAAAAGAAAGTACGACTATGAAAAATGTCAAGTTCCAGTTTTTCAGTTTACTATTCCTTATGTTTGCAGCCCTCATGCCTACCGTATTGACATTTCCAGCGGATATCAAGGTATCAAATGAAATTCATAGAATCAAATGAAATTTTTAATTCATAGCTTGTTCACTTTTTGATAACCGGCTTTTCCCGTAAAACTCGTAGAAATTAAACTACTTTCTTTGGTAGGAACATTTTGTATGCATCAAAAAGCCTTTAATAAATGCAGTAATAATTGTTTGTTACATTTCAGTTATTCATTAACGAACATCGCAACGGTTGGTACTCAACTTCAAGCTATTACATTTCCAAGACGGTGACTGAGATTCCTCTCCAACTTTTATTTCCATTCTTGTACACTTACTTTCTTTACTGGTTTAGCAATCAACCAGGAATGGATCATTGGTATGGAGGATTAATTGGATTAATGAGTTGGAGATATGGAACATTCTTATTAGTGACAACATTATCGTGCTTTATTGCTCAAGGACTTGGTTTCCTTATTGGAATTCTATGCGTTAGATCCTTCAATATTTCCATAATAGTTTCAAGCTCTGTTCTTCTATTCCTATTTTTGTTTTCGGGATTTTTTGTAAGAAGGGTCCAAATGGCTGCTTCTGTTTCGTGGATAACATCCCTGTCATTTATCCGCTTTGCTTTTGAGTCCCTTCTTATCCTTATTTATGGAAAAAATCGTTGTAATCACTCGAAGCAACCATCAATTCTTATCATTTTTGGATTACATGATGATGACGTAAAAAGTAACATTTGGTATTTGGTCGTTCATCTCTTTGTTATTCGATTGTTGGCGTTTTTCGTCCTGAAATATATGGCTGATCCTGACTCAATTTCCGTACTTTGCTGTACTAATAATAAAGCTTGGAATTCTGTGGCAAATTACCTAGTATCAATTCATGCCAAATCAAAACCTATGCGCAAGAAATTAGGCTCCGTTGTTGTCAAATCAATTTTTTGTTGCTTGATTTTTTTACTTGTACAAATTGTTGTTGGAATTGTGCTCATCATTGTCCATTCTTCTTATAATGGATCTGAAACTGGAAATGATAATGATACCAGTTATGCCAACTCCACGAATGAAGTGCTCACAATTGTATAAGCAATAGAAGCTATTCAAAAGTTACTGTAAAATTATGCTTA
>JAQFZZ010000972.1:0-13295 GCA_034696405.1 Isotoma caerulea
ATTAGAAACAGACTAGTTCTGCCCGAAGTAACCAATCATGGGAGTCCCTACATGTCCCTGGAATGGAATCTCTATACTTTCTACTCTCTTCACCTGACTGCACAAACTGCCTTAAAAATGTTGGGTAAGACTTGCTGTTTTTCGAAAACATATTTAACTACAACAAATACTAATTATGAACTTAATTATTATTTAGAGTTGGGAAGCAAATTTTAATAGTTCCAAAAACTAGCCAAGTAACAGCAGATCGATTTGCTCACTGGACTTTAGAACAAATGGGGCCTGTTTTATAGTCTCAAGTCCTAATGTGCAATAATTAATTATTTTTTATCAATATCAAAGACTAAATCTCTTTATTTCATTTTACTTTTACGTTTTGCCAATACTTTATTGCTTTTAATTGTTTATTTATTTGATACAAAGGTAAGGTGATATTTAATTTCAATCTCTCTATACCATTTGCTCTCAAAGAATTTTGTAATGTTTTAAAAATAAACCGTCAGTTAATAGTTTATGTTTTGAGTATTTACGGACGTATGACAATAATAAGTTTTTCATACCATTGTTAAACATCGTTACCTCAATCAGCCGTATTATTATTAAATTTTTTTTTACAATTTTTATTAGCTGTTATTTGCGATTTTGTGTATTATATTTTCTTTAAATTTTGATATTATACCCATTTATGTAGCTTAGCTTTTATCTCTATATGTCTTTAATAACAGAAAATTTCAGAAAATTGTTAAAATAAATGAACGTTGTACAATTTAAGTCTGTATTTTCCAGGCTCTATATATAAATTAAGAAGTCTTGTTTTTTTCATTTAATAGATAATTCAAAATTCATGCATTCATTTACTGTATAGGATGTCACACACATATCTCAATGAAACAAATTCAAAATTTGAAAATCTGAAATACGTCTAAAATAAATCCGAACATTATTGTTCAATAAATTCCTATATAAAAACGCGATATTATGTTGCAGGTTCAATGATAACTATCCTTCAAATATAAAACGTAATTATTAGCATTTTTGAGCTCTGTTTCAATATGTAAAATTGAACATCATGATATTATGAAGGATGGTGAATATTGTAAGGTTGTCTGGAGATAGGTTTAAACGAAATGTTAAATTCCTGTAAGAAATAAAGTTTTAGATAGTACCCTCATTCTACTTAATTCTGTCTTTTGGTCGAAGACACATAGGCGTGAAATATTAGTTCTTAAAACGGCTGAGCCCAACTTTCCTGCATCTCAATTAAGAAATTATGCTTATGAAGGTTGATATTGATATGCATATCAAAAAGAAAATATTTTAATAGATAATATCTCTCTCATATCTAGAGACTACTAGACTTACCGTTGCTTTATAATAATCCAATACATTGTAAAACAAAAAAAGTTCACGTTTGCTTGCAATGAAGCATTCGGTCTAAGAATATCCAAGCATCACGGTATAGTCTATTCCACAAATTTTGTGTACAAATCAATCTCCTTAATTTTAGTCAGAACTGATGCCTTTATTTTAAAAACTTAATTTTACTTGGTCATCCATTTTAAACTTTCAAAGAATTTCATTTTAAAACACTCGAAGAATAATTTTTATTAGTTTACTAAACCTGGCTCAGTGCCACCAATTTGAAGGATCAATTTGAAAAGAAATGTATGAGATTCAGATTAATTAATTGTAAGTAACTTGAATAAATGTATGCGTGTCAATTGCATAATATTACGTATAAATTCCAATTATATTTTACATTGTTCACATCATCACATCCCACAGTTGATAGCGAGTGATACATCAATTCCAGTAAAGAGAGACAAAAAGTTCTATCAGTGAAAAAGATTCCAGTGTACAGCACAAAGTAAGTTTTACAATAAAAATCATTTTATTTAGTTTTGAGATAACCACTAAATCAAAGAGTTAAAACTAAATTTTCCTTTCGTACGTATGCAATTTTTCATAATAACTGTTTTCTGACATAGTTGATCAGCTCAAAATTATTAGTCAATATAATTCCAACAGTTGGCAGCGAGAGCGAGTGTCACCCACATTAATTTCAAGAATTAAACCCAAAAATCAACGCTATCCGTTACACATGTTAGCACCTGTTAGGGTGGACGAAACAAGGTATTTACATTTAAAATAATTAATAAAGTTTAAAATTGATAATTAAATTATTTTTTGTACTAATACACAATAATTGTTGACAACTTTATGACTTTAAATAACAGTATAATGCTTTATAATCCCGAACAAAAATGTAAAATTGTGAATGCATCAATTTTTCATAGACTTCTTCAAAATGGCATCGGAGACCGACCTTTTAGATGTAAAACTTGAAATGATAACTACAATAAAGGAAGAAGTTGAAGATCCGGAAGAAGTTCGTAATATGAACGAAGTGCAAGATTTCGAAGAAACAGAGCTGGAAGAAGGTGAAATTCCAGACTCTCCAAAACTTCCATTGATAACGAAGATATCATCTTTTTGCGAGATCGACAACAAAAAAAATCTTCTAGGAAAGGCCATTACTTCAAACGACATGAACGCTGTCTTTGCACACGCTCTTCTCGCTTCCAAAATTACCAAATGTGAAAACAGCGACGATGTGGACGAACGTAAGTATGACCCCCACGGGGCTATTTTTCTCTCTTTGCTCACTGCAGCAGTTGAAATGGTTGGTGAAGGGTACCATAGCTTCATACCACTGACTCATCGTTCCATCCAAACTTGGGCTTCATACCTTCCAAACAGCAAAATGAAACTTGAAGATTTTGATAATTTCGAAGTATTATTTAATCAAAATGTATCTCATGCAATTGCAACAATGCAAAGTGGAGATTTCTTTCCATTTTTCTTTCAACGTTACGACTTGGCTTTCGTAATTTCAAAACCCCATTGCAACCCAGGGAATGACGATTTCCTGACAATTTCCTGGTTCAAAACTTCAGCTTCTTCTGTGCAAGTGAATACCAATCACAAACTCGTCTCTTCCTATCCCGAATATTCCTTCATCGTTCCACACTCTGATTTAATCAAATCTAGAGCATTTACTGAGAAATTATTCCGTCTCATTATGAATGATGAATCTGCACCAGATGAGAGAAAGGCTTCAGACATTTCCGAGTCGGGGAATGATCCTGCAACTAAATTAATTGAATGGATTTCAATCACATTAATGGGCATCCTTAATTCCGAGCAAGATTCCAGCGATTTAAGTCGTTACATTTGCATTCAAAAGTCTTCAAGAGATGAGGCATTCTCCAGTGGGTTTAGAAGATCTGGATACTGGATGACTCTAAAAGTTTCCTTGCAACTTAGCCTAATTTCCGAATTAGGAAAACAAAACGGAACTATTACCTACAAATTGGTAATGATCGAGCTTCTACGTATTCTTTGTGACCAACCTGCCACTCATGACTTTGACATCGGTATGGAGCTGTTGGCCAAGCTGGCAAGAAAAATTGACAAAATTGTCAACAATGATGAAAAACGATCGGAAGAGCTCATTTTGATTCAACAGCATGTCCTTGCCAGAGCTAATGAGTCGATGAGAAAAGTACGAGAAGTTTTGGATAAAGCTTGGAAAAACGTTATCGAAGACGATTCCAATGAAGAACTGATTGAGGAAGAACTAGAAGGCAAGATAGAAAAGAAAGAAAATTTGAAACCCATCTTGCCAAATCGAAAGATTTTGAAAGCAAACCGTCGTGGCAGGAAACGTAACGGAACATGGCTAGCCTACTCAGAGGAATATCTTTTTAGCAAAAACAGAATGAGAAATCTCACAGAATACGTAAATCACCGAAAGAATGAATTTCAGAAATCACGCCATGCAAAAGCCCACATAAAGTCAGAACCACCTAAGACGATTGTCAAAATTGAAGAGGAAAGCACAAGAATTTTTGACCGAGCAATCAGATGCGGAAGTCAATCCAAGTCAGCATCACAATTAAAAGATAAAACGTTAGACTACATGGAAAATGCTCATGGAATGATGAAAGATGATCCCATTACAACTTCCAGGATAATTATTACCGCTTTGAAATCCCTCATGATTTTAGATCAGATTGCCACATCCTCATTTCCAATATTGAAAGAGCACCCACTACTTGATTTCGATGTAAGCCTTATCATTCACAATTTGGTACTTCCAACTCGTGAAGAATCTGATTTAGCGATTGAACTATTAAGTCATTTCCAAACCCGACAAAACGAAGCGATTAAATCATTACCATCTTTAATCTCTGAAATTCAACCAAGCCAAAATTCACCTGCTGTAAGGTTCGCTTTGAAAGATGCAAATATGCAAAATCTTAAAAAGGAAATCCTAGAGCAAGTCAGTAAGGAAGAAGAAGAGATGAAAAAAAGGCTCCAAAGGGGCATTGAAGATTATAGAAACTTAGAAAAGGTCTATAGAGATACGGAATGCACTTGCATAAATCTAGAATACCTTCAACAACATTTTGCAGAATGTCCAAAGATAGCTGCAAAGATAGCTATGGAAAATTATGTAATTTCCAGGTATGCTTACCCCATCCCAATGAGAAATAAGTGGGATCATGACGCTATCGTTTTTGAAATAAATATTCCTGCACAAATTGCTGCACTGAGGGATGTCTTATTAATCGTGTCAACTGCTTTATCTCCAGATGCACTTGAATTGTCTGCTAATGACAGACGGACTCAGAACTACAGAGTTTGTAGAGATTTTCAACCATGGAATCATCGCCGAAGACGTTTCATCCCAGTTTACGATGGCATTGCAACTCTTGGATTCTTATTTTACCTTGGAGGTAAGAATATGAAATTAAACAAAGCAGTCAGTCCAGTTTTACCTGAAAGTCAATTCTTTGTTAAAAATGACGCTATAAGGTACTGTTGGAGAGGCAATGTCTACACTCCTGAGTTGAATTTTTATCCAAAGCTTCCAGTAAACTCTCTGTATGCAAATTTAGAAAGTTTTATGGCAAATTGGTCACACACTCCTAATCAAGTTCTTGCCAAACAAAGCGATTGCAATCCTGGTCTTACTCTGGCAGAATTTATTGAATATGGGTCCCTTCGGGCTGGCTATCGGATTCAGTATAGAAATATCTATAGGGCATTATCATGTGGTTCGTTGTCTCTACATTGTCCAGAGGTTTTTGCAGTAATTTCTCAAATTCTGTGGCAAGTTGGTCCCGTCAACAATGAGGATAAAGCAAAGTATATCTATGAAAGCCATGCTGATTTAGAAAATGTACCATTTATGGAGGAAATGCTTCGTTTGCTTGAAGAAGTAATTGAGAAATATGAAGATAACTGGACCAATTCTTTTTCAATCATGGCTGTAATCGCAGTAACAATGAAAATTTTGGAATTCAACAGCAAATTGAGGCAACTTGCACTTAAATTGATCAAGAAATGCCGAACGGTGTTGGAGAAATGGATGCGGACAATCGAAAATTTGATTGCTGAGAGCCCTGTGGAAAAAGCCAAAACTATAAGGGAATTTTTAATAAATGCTGCAATCGCTGGAACTTTAACTTTTAAAGCAAGTTCTGATTTTATACCAACTGTTTTAGAAAACTCTGCAGATGCACTTCATTGGTTGACTTGCATCGAAGTAATTCACAGTGAGGTCACACTTCGCAATTCAACTTTGGAAGGAAACCTTATTCGAAAAATTCTTTTAAGCATGGCGGAAGAGACAGGCTACATGATCCAAAGCCGTATGAACTTAATAATCCAAGAAAACTATGAACTGCTGAATACATTCGTTGTAATTCGTTGCAATGATTTGAAATTGAAAAGTCCTATTTGGAATGTTGTACAACGTTCAAAGACGAGTAGTGAACCTCGGGCGTATTCCACTGAGTATCAAAATGATCCCCAAGACCCATCTTTAACATCGCCAGTCTTGATTAACATAATCACAGGAGAATTTCTCGTTGATGGCAACCCAATTCTAAAACTCCCGAAAAAAATCATTCAAAGTGAGGACTATCAAAGGGTCTTTGGAAGTACTGAATTTTCAGTTCGCTCTATAAGGAGGGGAGAAGTATTCATATCCACTTCAAACATCAAAGGGTCTAAGTATACTTTCCAACTTGTCACAAAAAAAGAATCATCTTTTGATGGAAATCATTCATATACTTATCCTGTCATTGTTGAAAAACGAAGTTATTCGGTCTGCGAATTAATTCCATTAAAATTAGTAGAAAAAGATTTACCATTTTTACTCGTCCAAGGATTCAGTCATTGGTGGAACTGCTCTAACAAAACAATAGAATTTCGACCTGAGTCCATCGAGTCAGAACAATTTCAAAAACCCAAATATATTCTTCATTTGAATACACAAGATTTAGTTGAAGTCAGCACGCAAAATATAATGACTAATATCGGAGAATCAATTCATGACAAGATACTCAACACTTTAAGAATAATTGAATCTCCGAAATACATTCTAATCTGGAAGCAGAGTGGAGAGATTGTCACGAAGCTTCCTAGATTCGGTCTAAGTTTCAGATGGCAACAAAGTGATTTAGTCTGTCAGGAATATAATGACATGAAAGTTGTGGGAAATCATGGTTATCACCTTGAGACTCTTATCGGGCTAAAGAAATTTTTAATATTGGAAGATAACTTTGAGGATGAATTGTTAAAGAAGTGGAAGATTATTGTGCCCCATGGACAACTTGTTATCAAAAAGGGTCCAGAAGATAAACATCAGCAAGTTGATATCGATATTGATGATGAAAATCTAAGAAAGCCTCCCTTTTTCATTTTTGAAATCAACAAGCGTTTACAAATTCTAACCGCTGGACAAAGTACAGCTGCATGGCTTTACTTAGCTGCATTACACGGAGCGACGTCTTCACCTATGGTCGATCCCTTCACTGGACTAACTGGAACAGAAATGGCTGTCACAATTCTCCAATCTGGACATTGCTGGTCGTGTCGGCCATATGATGAAGAGTCGTTGAACATTTTGAAATTCATTAATGGTCTTTCTCCGAAGCGGAATATAAACGGAAGTGGACCCCGGAGTAAAGAGCACCTCCAAATCGTCAATAGTATCAAGGACTTACCACCTTATGCCTGCTATGACGCGTACCATTTGATTGTCCAAAAACTCTTTGAAGATAGCAACCGTCTCAAGTTTCTTTATCCAAAAATAAGCAACCCCGTTACAAAACTTGATTTAGGCACAGAGAGTGATATGAATTTCAGAGCATACTGGATGACCAGGTGTGATTATAACTCTACAGCGTGGATCAAGTCCGATTTTCTCCCCGAAGTGCAAATACTCCCTGAAAGTGGGTTGATTGAAATTACTTCAAGATTTTCTAACGATGATGATACAACGCTAGAAGATTTGCAATGGATGTCTATTATGACCAACGAATGGAAATGCGGAAAAGTAGATGAGCTACATGGCAGGATTACAAAGATGATTTACAACAAAAGAGATACAAATCTGGAAGGAGTGCATCCCTTTTCACCTGATGACTTGGACCCCTTGGTGGAAAATACTTTTCGTGATTATTGGCTACAATTGTATGCCAAGGCATTGAGCTATGGAAGTTCCGGAATGAAATCAGAATGGACTCTTATCCTGTGTGATTTACTCTACAACAAAGACATATTTGTGAAGGACTTGATTATTCTTCAGATGGTGGCAGTGAATCATGATAAATTTCCAAAACCCCCAGAAGTTTCAAAGTTTGTGGATATCAAAGATACTACATTTATTCCAGAAAAAGTTAAGAAAGTACTTGAAAAGTTTAATAAACAACTACCCGATCATTGCATTGAAGGAAAAGACTTGAGGGCTTTCAATAAGCGGAAGGTGGAATGGGACAGTCAGGTAAAAAAGGAGGTGTTGGATTTGGTCCTAAAGTTTGGCTCCATGTGGGAAGAAATACCTGGACAAGATTTCAATCTCAATAAGCTCCGATCAGAACATATCAATTGTACCAATGCACTAGAACAAATCAAATCTTTATGCAAATCCTGGAAAAACAATGAAAAACTACTTAATTTTATAAAAAATGTCGAAGCAGTTCTCATCGAGTGTGTGCAAAATAACCCAGGAGGAATCACTTTCGAGGAATATGTGGCCGATTCATTTGATTCTTTGCTGCTGCAACTTCCTGAAATTAACAAGGAAAAATTTTACTTCCCAATTAAAGAAATACCAACGATATTACCTTGCAAAGAAACCACATCCATTTACGAAGAAGCTCAATTGGACGATGGGCAACTTAAATTTGATAATGAACATGACATTTTCAACCATTTCCAATCCCAGCTTATGAAATTTAAGAACCAAAGTCAGCAGTTGTGGGAACGCTTGGAATCTGCAGCGAAATCAGCCACAAGTACACATCTAATGCATGCAGGACTTTCTTCAAGAATAGTTCCTGTTAAGATAGTCCCAAGGATTTTATTGGAAGAAGAAGATCCTTTACCAGATGCTTTAGAAGATTTAATCGGAGCTATTGTAGTTATCTGGTCTTATGAACAACGAGCAATCAGAATATTGCAATATGCCTTGGCAGGTGAATCAAAGGAAATAAATCTAGAAAGAGAGCTAGAATCACCAGGGCATGAAAACTGGAGTCCTAAAACCAACCCTGAATGGCTTATTCTAGAATTAGAGATGAATCTAATGATCCGACAAGTCCAATTTGATGTGGCTCTTCATATGATAGATTCATCAGGAAAAAATAGTGTAACCCAACTCAACATGGGAGAAGGCAAAACATCTGTAATAGTTCCAATGCTTATAACAGACCTTGCCAGGTCTCATGAAAATACCTGCGTTCGAGTTACAGTTTTGAAATCCCTATACGAGACTAATTATAAAGCTCTTACTCATACACTGGGTGGATTACTGAATCAAAAAGTGTATCTATTTCCATGTGCAAGAGATTGGGAATTGGGAAAGGATCAAGTGGACACTATACTTGAGATGCACAAGGAGATTATCAAAGAACAAGGAGTGATTTTGACCATTCCAGAGTATCGATTATCTTGGGAACTTCGGGCGTATGAAAGTGCTGGAAAGTGTGAACCACTCTGTGAAAGCTTGATGGACCTCAAGAAATGGCTTGATGACAATGCTCGGGATATTTTAGACGAATCAGATGAAATTCTAAGTGTCAAATATCAAAAGGTTTATGCAATGGGAAAAAGTCAGAAGGTGGACGAATTCGGGTGGAAAGTTACTCAACGACTGCTGAAAAAAGTTCCAGAGAAACTGGAACGGTTAAGTCAAAAATACTCAACATGTATTGAACTAGGAGTGAAGAAAATCAATAAACCAGAAATGTTCACCCGGTGTCGACTGCTAAATTATACCGAACAGTCTGAGGCATGTTATCAAGAATTGATTGAAGAGCTTGCCAAGGACTTCATACGTGAAGAGTTTTCAAAGTTGAAAGAAAAATCCACCAAATTACTTTTGAAGCGATTGACAGATTCAACTTTTTATCAGAAAGACTTTGACAAAACTCTTATGGAATCATTGGAAGCGACCGAGGCGTCTGCGAAGAAAATAAAAAAACTAAACATTATGGTTGAATTGCTAATCCACCCTGGTGTACTCCGATCAGCGTTGAACAAACGCTGGAGGGTTAACTATGGAGTAAATCCAAAAGGCCATCGAAGAATCGCTGTTCCCTTTCGAGCAAAGGATGTCGCTCATGAAAAAACTGAATTTGGACATCCTGGAATGTCCATAGTACTAACCCAACTGTCATACTATAACTCGGGACTGGAAGACTGTCATCTTTTGCAATGCTTCAACATCCTGAAGAAAAATCTGGAAAACCCCGTCGTCGAATATGACTCTTGGATCAGCTCTATGCCAATACATCGAAGGCCTAAAATATCCTACAGCTCTATCAACCTAGAATTCCCTCATCAGCGCAACCAACTTTTCGACGCTTTGCGAATGAATATGAATGTGATTGATTTTTGGCTATCAAATTGTGTTTTCCCTAAAGAGGTCCAAACTTACCCGGACAAGATAACATGTACTGGTTGGGACTTATGCACAGGGGAAAAACGGATTACAGGCTTTAGTGGCACTAATGACATGTCCAGTCTTCTCCCTCTTTACATAAAGCAAAAAGACCTCCCCGAGCTGGAAGGAACCAATATGAAAGTTCGCGAAGCTGTTGAATCTAATGGAAGTTATCACTTCTTAAAATCATGGATAATAACGTCTTCAGATGTTCTCGAAACATTATCTGAAAACAAGATCAGAGTTTTAATCGATGCAGGGGCTCTTATGATTGATATGAGTAACTCTCAAGTAGCTGAGGAATGGTTAAAAATCAATCAAGATATTGAAGCTGTCATCTATTTCAACGATAATGATGAGCTTACAGCCAAAACCAGGGAGAAAGTCGATTGTCCATTTGGACTTTCACCATTTAGTGAAAAATTGGAACAATGTGCTGTCTACTTAGATGATGAACATACTCGAGGAACTGATTTGCGATTTCCGAATGGGACAGTAGGATGTGTTACTCTTGGTGGAAGAATGACAAGAGACAAGTTGGTCCAAGCTTGTATGAGACTTCGGCTTTTACAAAGTGGGAAACATCAAGTATTTTTTCTAGCCTCTCGGGAAGCGCATCACCAAATTAAAGAGTTAATTAAGAAAACTTCCAGTGATTCTCAAGGAGGTATTCTATGGTGTGATGAACCAACGGCAGAAAACGTAATGCAATGGGTGTGTCACAATAGCCAACAATATCTCACAGAAGGACTTGTCTTTTGGGCCAACTCTGGAGTTAATTTTGTCAAAAAACGTGGAGCTGTTATGAGCTTTGAGACTTCCAAAGCTTTTACAACATTCTCTCAAAATATTCAAGATGGACCGGAAGGTGGTAAACTAGTTGCACATGGCAGTTTTCTCACAGCCCTTAAAAATAATTTTGATGCAATCTTGTCAAATCTTGAGGCTGCATCTGACATCAAAGTTCAAAAGAAGATAAAAGCAATGTTTTCTCATGTGAAGTCTTCTGTGGTAACTGTTTTTGAAAAAGAAATACCAAACAAGTATTGTTTCTCGAGTAACTTGGATGAAGAACAAGAGAGAGAAATCGAAAAGGAAGTTGAGGAAGAAAGGGAAGTGTCAAGACCCAGGAGTGCCAATCCTTGCAAACATGACTTAAACCCTTTTGTCATGAAGTTCATGAAGACTGGATTATTTCAAGAATCTTTGATGAAAGTAACAGAAAGTAGATTAAAAGGTCTTTACCTTTCTCAAGATTTTGTAAATGTGACAGTACAAGGAAAAACAATACGACCTGCCCATTGGATTGCTTCAGTCGTTGAGACGATAAAACAAAGAAAGATTTATCTTTTGCTTAGTCCCTTTGAAGTTAATGAGATGATTTCAGAGTATTGCAAAAAAGAATGCAAAATGAAGGGGACAATTCACATGCTTTCTCCGAGACTTCGTGGGTTTCAGCCGATACTGTTAAATTCCCCTAGTCTTCAACTTCCTGGATCTTTAGGAATCAAGAGCATTGAGGGTGAAGACTTGGCTAAGATTTTAATACTAGGAGGAAATCTTTACTTTGATCCAGAAAATGCTGAAGAAGAAATGTATGGGCGAGTTGTGGTTAATGGTGGCTCTGGCTTGGATGTTATGACTTATATTGCTCAAGTTATTCATCTTCGACATCAACATTTTCCGGAGAAATGTGATGTATTTAAGTTTTTGCATTGGTAGTCTGGTCTTTAAATGAAATTCAGAAAGGTATGTCCTAAAATTCCCAATTGAAGCATTTTTATCTTCTTGTATTTTGAAATGTTTACTGAAAATATACGTTAATTTCTTTCAGAATAATCTAGGAAGGGAAGGAAAGAAATCTGAGAACATTTGGAAACTGAATTAAATAAGAAGCTTCGTTGTATAATATTTTTAAAATCGAATCACCATTCAATTAATAATAATTCAACCCGGTTTTCTAATTCTTATTTTGAACTCGATTAATGCGTATTTGTATAATTGGTTGTGACGGGTAATAAACTCAGTTTAATGATGTATGTAAAATATAATTCAAAAATAGTGTTGCAAGAACCTTTATTTCTGAGATATTATTTAGCTTACTAAACGATATTAACGTTTAATTTATTAGGTAAGCCAGAGACCACAATTTAAAAATCATTAAACTCCTCTCCTAGATGTATTTAATTAAATCTATGTGTATGCATTTTTAGTAAAGAAAATTCTCATGAAAAATTGAATGCAACCATTATTTTACAAATTGAACTACTCCAACATATCAAATTAACTCGAAGTACAGGAAACCTCGCAACAATCTTCGTCCATCCATACTTTTACGAAATGGAGCATATTCCCAAATTCCCACTACATTTTCACAAAAATTGAGAAGAATTAATTTTTTCAATTTTTCATGAAACGGACTAGAAAAGAATTCTACTTTAATGGTAATGTTATGTGTTATACAATATTTCGCATTTCTTGATTTCCTTAAAAATTTGGTTTAATCTGATTTTGTTATTAATTGATTTATTCATCATCATACACAAGCAGCAATAAAAAACGGTAAGGTATACGGAAAAGGAAAAGGAATATATTTTTATCAATTTAATTGAAACAATTTCTGTAGTAAAGTAATACATAGTAATACTCATCGTTTTTTTTTTTTTTTGAAGTCTCACCTGAGAGATTAATTTTTATATAATAGTATCAATGTATTCATTGGTTCAAGTGAGAATTCAGCCCATACACACAAATGTTATCAAATAAATCAACGAAAAATTTTCATAAAGTTAAATAGCAAAATTAGGTTTAAACAAAAAATCAGCATTTGTAGGCATTTACGTTTAATGTTGATAATTGATAATAATTCGGCAACTGCCTGTGCTGTACATTCTTTCTTTGTTTCGCTCAACTCAGAAAAATCAGTTAGTCTTACTCTTGCTATATAGTGTATAGTGTTTAGTGTTTGCTTTTTATAATTGATAAACAAATTGGTCTATGATTTTAATTTTATCTTAGCAGTGAAACAAAGAACTACACACAAAGTAAAGTAAATTCTAAATAATTTTCCTGTATCTAAAATAATCTATATTTGATATTGTGTATTGCTTTCTGCAATTATTTGATAATACTACTTGGCTTCATTTGGGATTTTGGGTGGGATGTGTAATCAAATCATTACTGAAAGCTCCAGTCTGGAACCATTACATACAACTACAAAGTAATAACTCGAAGGTTTGAAAAAACTTTAATTAATTTTCTAGTGCAGCACACA
>JAQFZZ010000973.1:0-13295 GCA_034696405.1 Isotoma caerulea
ATTTTAAAACACAAACTCGCATACATAACACACACTCATACTTTGCTAAGAATTGGGAAAATATTTTAGAAATTTAATTTAAAATATCAAAACAAACGTATAAAATTGTAGTGGTTGAGGTAGTTTATAAGATGAGACTTTGTATTTCTTATATAAAAGGGTGAACTCACTAGTACCTCCAGACTACACTCTGTTCAACTCAAAATGAGCACAAGAAACTCACTGTATTTTCATTCACTTCAACTCTATCCACATTCCCACTATTTTACTACTCTGTCTGTACTCCATTCATTTCTTTCCTTCAAGTTTACAAATTCCCCAAAATTTTCACTTCCCCTTTGTTTTTAAGTTGTTTGTTTGTTCTTCCCCTTGCACATTTTTTTATTGTTCTAGTATCCCTTAAATCCCTTTACATTGTCCGTTGAAACTTTGAAATTTGAAAATACAATTTGTAGTGTTTATGATGAACGTATTTAATTTATATTTAACAAATAATAAATACAAAATAGTACTACGTACATACGTATGATATTTAATTAGACAGTAAATGTCTGGGAGTATATCTAGAAAGAAGACAGAAGCCTTCAACAGTTAGCACTGGTCTCTTCTGATCTGTCCTATCAACTATAGATAGACATAGAGTTAATGAGTGTATTGAATTCTTTTTAGTTGTTTGTAAAGTATTATAATGAATCGTAGGTCTGTTTCTTTTTGCGTCTTTTCTTGAATACGTGTAGATTGGATTTACCAATTCACATCCACTACGCTCACTTCTCAACTGAACTTGCTTTGCATTTGGTTTTTTGAGTCGTAAAAAGATAGAACGCAACTCACTTCAAGTCAGGCAAGAGTGTAGTACGAGACGACGTAACGAACTGGTACTTGTGCTTGGTACTATGTCCCTATGATGTTGAATTGTTGTTTTTTATGGTATAAAAACTTCTGCGAATATAAGTCCGCGGAGTAATAACATTGCCATTGCAGATGATAATGATGATAGTGCTCAATTCAGTATAATTGTTGTATTTTGTATGGTAAAGGTATAGTAGTTTGCATAAAATACAGAGGCGAATATCCTTTGCAGAAGAGTTGTTGTGTTGTACAATGTGTTTAGAGAAGTGCCTATGTCTGGCCGAGCTATTTTCTTAAGAGTTCAGTTCACTGCATATAGCTACATTTAGCATTTAGGCACATTGGGAACGGGATGTAATAGCAATTTTGTTTTTTATTAGTGTTTTTAGCCCAAGTATAAGTGAGGTCTGCAGTCTGCAGGAACAAAACATAGTAGTAGTAGAGTGGATGGAAGTTGTGGATGAGTATTGTAGTAAATGCGTAAACATAGTAAAGCCGATCCCCCAAAGTCTTCTTTAGTATTTTCATTCATTCCTCCATTCATAGCAGGCACTTCTCAGAGACTTCAGACATAGGAAACCCCCTAAGTTGAAAATAGAAATGGGTTTATTCACAAGTCATAGACAATGAAAGGTTAAATTAAGTAGAAGTGGAGATTTACAAAAATATATAAAATACGACACTTAAATATTTCGTCTTTCAACGACAAGAATATCGGACAGAACATGGAAGTAAAATTGCATGTGACAGAAATGCGTAAGACAACTTCCGAACAAGATGATTGCATATCGAAGTTTCACAAATTTCATTTCAGAGTATCAAAGATAGCATAGAAAAAGGATGGTCCTTAAGGACGATTCTTTTTCTATGCAAAGAAAGATAGGAAAGAGAGAAAAGACCTTAGTTAGGGCCCCCAACTAATTTTAGAGCTTTCTGATTCTGGCTGTCAATGATATATTTTCTTTTTTGTTCATTAGATTTGCATTGCAAGGTCTTCTTCGACGATTAACTTTCTTTTTTAAGACAGTGGGTCTAGCTCAGACAGTTCATACTGGAAGCATAAATATGACAAGGTCAGTTTCATCATCAAGGTCAGTCATTTTCTTGTAAATGCTAATACAATTTGAACTAATTGCAGGAATAATCATTGAAATAAAATGAAAATTTAATCAGCCTTCTTGCAAATAGCAGAAAGTATCTCATAAAGGTTATAGTTGCATGTTAAATAAATAATAGGTCCAAGATTAAATCCTTGAAATTCAACTACAATGATGATTTAGTTCTCGCCATACTTAACCTTTTTTCGGTATACCCTTCTACTTTATGAATGACCTTGCGTTCCTCTTGACATTGGAGCATATAATTTGTGTCTTCATTTAAAAGCATTTCTCTTACGGAAGAATTCTTGCATACTGACTTTCAGACTTAAGATTTTTTGAAGAATTCAATAATCCCATCACCATATATATGTTCCATACCTTTTGACCTTCAAAATTGTACATGGTTAATGAAGTCACTTAACTTTTTTTACACCGTAAAGAAAGTTAAATGAAGGAATAGCGATTTTTTTGCAGTCCCCATAGTTTGTTTTAGAAAAATTGGCAAGCAAATCTTGACAATTAGATCTTAGAAAATGGAATACTGGAAATTGAATTATTATTTTTATATATCATTTTATGTTTTGATGTCCTTCAAGTGTTGGTGTTTTAAATTATGAACAGCTCTTGCAGACTAGCATGAAAGTTCATTTATTTTTGTCGGAAATGAGGGTCCTCCTCTTTCTACATCAAAACACAGAGCACATGAGTTCAGCCTCAGCGTAGTATAGTATACAGTTTTCTCGATCCTCGTTCGTTGCGTATTTTTTATATATTATATTTCAATGTTGAATTGAATATTCCGTTTATATTCTTAAGATTAGCCCTCGTCGTATGTATGATCTTCCACTATTTTATCATCCTACGCTGCTGCTGCAGTAGTATTCGGAGTATTCCTTTTTTAGCCATGCTTATGCAATGATACATTTATATAAACATGATAACCGAACGGAGCGAGCTATGCGAGAATGGAACGAGAAAGCTGGTGTACGCTCTCTCTCTGGTATGTTTCTTGGTAATTGTACTAGATAGTGAGTCCTTGACTGAAACAAAGTTCGGTAAACGATTAATGTTCTCAGGATCTCATCCCATCATATAGCTATAGTATTTTTCACTATTATGCTACTTTTACCGTCTTGCGCTGAAAGGGTTGTAAAAAACAACCTTTCAGCTAACGACGTAGTGTCTGAAAAAAGTAGTACCGTAAAACGGTCTTCATATGAATGATGGATGTGTTGATAATTTATTTTTAAAATATAATTCAATTATGATTGCTATCCATAATACAATAATAAATAGTATGAATTGCAAATTTTTAATTACTTTATGAAAATTAAGTGGTCATTTATAAATTACGTGTAACATCTTGTTCATATGAACATTATTTTTATTTAATGATTTTATAGTGCTCTTAAAGTGTAAAGCATATTATGAAATGGTATTTTTTGTACTATAAAATATTTTAAAAGGGACTGAACTCACTGAAAAGGTATTTTATTTGTTTGAGCGTATTAACGTTGTTCTATTTCACATAGATTATAGATAGAGCAAAAGATGATGAAAGAGATTTGTTTTTGCAGTTACTTAAACGCTCCAAAATCATTTTCGAAATGAGTTTAGAAAGCATATGTAATATGTATGAATCAGCCCTTCGAAAAACAACTTTTGTTCGAAACTGGGTTTCATACGGCACTACAGATTTCGAGAAATGAGAATGAGAGAGTGGATGGAATGGGAAGGGAATTATGGGATAGCTTTAGCTATAGGCTAACACTAGACTTGAGACTTCGAGATCGAGTCTGACCGAGACAGCTATTCAACTTTCAACTTGCCCCAAGTAGATTGAGTAAAAAACAACAACATTTGGTATACAAATACACAAACAGCAGTGCCGATTATCATTTCAAGTTCAAATGGGGTGTGGTGAGACTCCGAACAAGTTGGTTGGATCTGCCAAAATCATGTTTTTTATATAAGAAGAAAGTTGAACTTTCGCCGGAGCCAGCTCGTGACTTGCACAGATCCGAGGTACATAACACGAAAACACAAATAGAAAGAATAGAGAATCAAGACTGAGCTGAGGCAAATACCAAACGAAAGGAACTGTGTGTGTGTGAACATTAAGCAGACGAACATTGGAGAAAGCTGCATGAAAGGAGTGTTTTAGAATTAGAAACACTTTTTTCTTTATGGTTTTTATTTATTACGTAAAGTGAATTTTGTGTGAATTAAATTGATGATGGCTGCTGCAAGATTTGTTCATAATATTGGAAGCATTTTTTCCAAAAAGGCTTCACTTTTAGGGCATACGGTAAGTTTTTTTAGATTATCGATTTACGTGTTTATTAACGGGATTTATTCCCGTCGAGAATTATGTTTTACGTAATTAATTACGTTTTAAAATTAAAATTCTCGGGGCATTTGTCAATTATCTAAATAAATGCCAAATTGATTAACGTAGAATGGATCCACAACCCTGCCAATCTGGTCAGCCTCGGCTTGCTCCAGAAAATTGCATTTCAACTCTGATAAGCGAGCTGAAGCAAAAACCTCAACGGTAAGGCACTTTCATATGATTTATTTTGCTTATTGCTACAGTTGCAACTGATGTTTTGTTGCGTTGCATTTAATAAAGTATGCTTATGTGATAAATTTCAATATTTTCCAAATTATTGTTTAAGATCGGGAAAGGATACTCGGTTATAGATCACACCTTTGATGCTGTTGTGGTTGGTGCCGGGGGAGCTGGATTACGGGCTGCTTTTGGTCTGGTCGAGGAAGGTTTTCGAACTGCTGTGATAACCAAGTTGTTTCCAACGAGATCTCATACTGTTGCCGCTCAGGGTGGAATTAATGCTGCTTTGGGAAACATGGAGGATGATAATTGGAAATGGCATATGTATGACACTGTAAAAGGGTCCGATTGGCTTGGAGATCAAGACGCTATCCATTATATGACCAGGGAAGCTCCCAAAGCTGTTGTAGAACTGGAAAATTACGGTACAAACAACTCAATGAAAGATGAAAAATCAAAGGAAGAAATTATAGCTTTATTGATTTTTTTTAAATACTAGGTATGCCTTTCAGTCGAACCGATGACGGGAAAATCTATCAACGTGCATTTGGAGGACAGTCTTTGAAGTATGGAAAGGGTGGTCAAGCTCATAGATGTTGTTGCGTCGCTGATAGAACTGGCCATTCTTTGCTCCATACTCTTTATGGGCAATCACTGAAATATGACTGCCAATACTTTGTGGAGTATTTTGCATTGGATCTTTTAATGGAAAATGGAGAGTGTCGAGGAGTTATTGCACTTTGTCTTGAAGATGGTTCGATTCATCGATTTAGAGCAAAAAACACTGTCCTAGCCACTGGAGGGTGAGTTATAAGGCTTGGAAATAAACTTTCAAAAGTTGATTTTTTTTCATATTTTGCTAAAACAAAACAGATATGGAAGAGCGTACTTCTCATGCACCTCAGCTCACACCTGTACCGGAGACGGGACTGCTATGGTCTCCCGTGCTGGTCTTCCTAATGAGGATTTAGAGTTTGTCCAGTTCCACCCAACAGGCATTTACGGGGCAGGTTGTCTCATCACTGAAGGATGTCGCGGTGAAGGAGGTTATCTGATTAACAGTCAGGGTGAACGATTTATGGAAAGATACGCTCCGAATGCCAAGGATTTGGCTTCTCGTGATGTTGTATCTAGGGCGATGACGATTGAGATTCGAGAAGGACGTGGTTGTGGACCTGAAAAGGATCACGTTTACTTGCAACTTCATCATTTGCCCCCAGAGCAGTTGGCAACAAGGTGACATAATTATTTTAATCGTGTACTGTATCAAACTTAAATAATCTTAATCGTGATTAATAATTTGACAGGTTGCCCGGAATTTCTGAAACGGCCATGATTTTTGCTGGTGTTGACGTAACGCGAGAACCAATTCCAGTACTACCGACTGTCCATTACAATATGGGTGGAGTTCCAACAAACTACAAGGGACAAGCTATCACGCACACTAAAGATGGTGGAGATAAAGTTGTACCTGGTCTTTACGCTTGTGGAGAAGCTGGTATATTCAAAATTCGAATTATATAAATAAAAAACCATTTTTCTTATCTTGTACTATTCAGGTATGGTTTGTTATTTAATTTAGCTTGCGCCTCTGTTCACGGAGCTAATAGGCTAGGAGCAAACTCTTTGCTGGATCTTGTTGTGTTTGGTCGAGCTTGTGCGAAAACAATTGCAGAAGAAAACAAACCAGGAGAAAGTATTGGTTCACTTTCAAGTAATGCAGGAGAATTTTCTGTTGCAAACTTGGATAAACTCCGTTATGCCAAGGGAGGAATCACAGTTGCCGATTTAAGGCTGAAGTTGCAAAAGACTATGCAAACTCATGCTGCTGTATTCAGAACAGGAGCTGTATTACAGGAAGGAGTACATAAAATGGATTCCATTTACAAGGAACTTAATGACTTAAAGGTATATTATAGTACATTACAACTTTGCCATCGACCTAGAAATAGTTTTTAAACAAACTAAATTACGTCTTTTTACAGTTATTCGATAGAGGAATCGTATGGAACACAGATTTAGTGGAGGCATTAGAATTACAGAATTTAATGATTAACGCGATTCAGACTATGTATGGAGCGGAAGCGAGAAAGGAATCCCGTGGTGCACACGCTAGAGAAGACTTCAAAGACAGGCTTGATGAGTACAACTTTGCGAAACCCCTTACTGGCCAGACTCCAAAATCTTTTGAAGAACATTGGCGGAAGCATACACTATCACATGTAAACGTTGATACTGGCAAAGTGGACTTAACTTATAGACCTGTTATTGATCACACTTTGAACGGAGAAGAATGTGCAACAGTTCCACCAGCAGTGCGGTCATATTAGAAATATCGTGGTATTTAAGGAAATTAGGTATGCAGACACGGCAGACAGTGTGTCAAACAGCGGGGATCAGTAATATCTCAAGCATCAATACCCCCAAAAAATTAGTCAGCTTTGCGCTCAGTTTATCTATTTATTCACAACGTGTAGTAATAAACCATAAGTATTGTCCGATTCAAGTTAAAGAAAAAGCTGTCTGTAAAATTTGTGTACTAAGGCTCATTTCTTTAGGTCTGGTTTAAGAGATTTCTTGTACGAATATTATTGAGAGTAAGATGAAGTAAAATCTTTAATGTCCAATGTCCATTGTAGGGATTTTAGAATTCTTGTGATTTATCGTACAGTGGTACAGGTTACACGGCAATTCAATCTCTTGCACATTTTTGTTTAATGAATTTGTCTTGAGAATTGAAAACGTAAACGCAAGGAGTTATAGAAATTATGTCTGACAGTGACTTTTTCTTGAAATCTGCTGATGGTCTTCGAACGTTGCGTGACCTTCTTGGGTTAACAGCAGAGTTATGAAATTTTGTTTGAGGGGTCCCGTATTTCTGAACCGTTCCAGGTTCACTGTTAACAACGCTGAAATTCCAGCCAAGTGCACTTTTTTCCGGCTCTTCTAGTTTTCGTCGAGTTCCTAAAAGTTTTGCTGCCTGAATTTCACCTCCATGTCTAGGTTTAACTTGTCGAAGAAATCCAGGGCGTTTGTGATAAGCTCGTCGAAGCATTTCTTTTCTCCATTGATGACGAACCCAATCTGCTTCAATTTCTTTTGTAGGAGGTAATCCCTTGGCCAACTTCAATTCGGCATCAGCTATTTGTTTTCGGAACCGTAGAAATCTGAAAATTTATTAAAATTATTACGCATTGCTATGATAATCACATTTTGATATAACTATGGCTATAACTATATGGAAACTTACGCTGCTTCTGCAGTTTCAGCTTGAGCTGACGCTAGGGAATTCTCACATATGAATCCATCAATTCTTCGAGACAACAGATTGAGGTTTTTACGGGTGTTTACCATAGATTTAACATGATCACCGTATGTATCTTTGAGATGAAGAGCACGAATTAAGCAGTCATCAGTTATCTTTGAAATGTGATTTTCCATTAAAGTTCTTTCCAATCCCATGGCATCTCGTGCGGCTAAGAGTTCCTCGATGCTGTCCAAACGCTTTTCCAAAGCTGGAATGTTCTCCCTCGTTTTCATTAGCCCAAAGTTGATTTCTCGAACCCTTTGAACAATATAAGCAGATATGAATTTTTGCAGGGCTCTTAATTTTGAAGATTCAAAGCACAAAATAATTATTATTGTTTGTTATTATTTTGGCACCTGTCCGGATTATCGTCTTCATTAAGTTGATTTTCTAGGGCTCGCCTTCGGTCTGTTATTTCATAAAAATATTTTCTTAGCTTTTCGATTTTGTCGAAGAAAACAGATTCGTCAGGTTGACTAAAATATTAAATTAGAAATTTCAAAATCTTTCTTTGAATAATGAAGTTAATTTCTTATTCAAAACTCACTTCATCTTAACAATCAGAACATGTTTCCTTATTTCTTCGTAGAGTGAATGCAATTTAGTTCTCTCTATTTCTCGAACTGTAATTTCACTAGCCCCACGCAACAAAATTTTATCATATACATGAATATATTCGTGGAAAGTACAGATTTCTTCAATTCTTTCTCGGACTTGCATAGCAATTTTATTACTATCAGACAAAGATTTATCAAAGTTTTTCCGGATGACACGTATATCTTGTTTCTGTCGTTCTAATTCTCGTCGAAGAGTTCGATTGCCCAAGTGAAGATCATCCTTTTGACCCCTATAATATCGAAATTTGTCTCTACTTCGTAAAGCATCATTTCTTATTGAGTCCCTAGCAAGCCGTGCATTAAGAATGAGATAATGCTTCCCCTTCAGTTCCCTGAAAAAAATCACGAAGCGGTTTTAAACTGCATTATATTTAAATTCAACTCATGAGAATAGTAATAACCCGTATACTTTTCTAAATCCAGCAGCTTTTGGTTTAGCAGCCTTGTTTCATGTTCCAAATGCTTCAAAAAGTTACGACCATCCGCGAGCTTATGCTTGTTGCTAACTACTTCATTCATAATTTGTGCCCTTTCAAGTTTCAGGACTCCACTTTTTTGCTTATAAGTTTCAATTTGTTTTGTAAGGTCTCTATCGGTACGATTGCAGTCCTCTATGACAAGTTCCCGCATCTAAAAGTGTTACCAAGAGTCTCATTAAGGTTGCAAACCGTAAGAGACATCAGTTTGGATGATTTAGACATGGTTTTTAAAAATCAGCCCTACTTTAATATCTTGATCAAATCGTTGAATTTGACCGTCTAGTTTGATGCACTGCTCAGACTTTTCTTCTCGTTCCCTGCGTTTTCTTACTGTGGTTCTTATCTATTAAATAAATTGAAATATTTTTGGAGTTTGAACTTACTAAAAAATAAATTTGTAAATTGTCATTTTTACCAGTTCTTGCAATTCTTTTCCAGACTTCACTTGCTCGTCATACAACTCATTCAGCTTGGACTTCATTCTTTCCACCATTGATGCTTTAATATTGGATTCTTCAAGCTTCTTTTCTAGGCTAAGCTTTAAATTTTGGATTTCTCTTTCTAACATTTTACTCAATTTCTGCCAATTATTGTCCTCTTAAAACAAAATATTTTGTTCGTTTTTAATTCTAATATTAATATAATTAGTTCATTAGTCGATCATATTCAAATGTTACCATCAGATGGACGGGCAGCATCAAAAGCTGCTCTCATTTTGTCATGGGCTAATCTAGCATTGATATACGCTTCTGATGCCATTCTGATAGACCTCTCTAGCCTTTGCGATACCCGAAGAGCTTTGCTAGCTTCATTAAATATTCTTTGTTGCTCATCATGGATCTTCTTTTTGAGTTTATTAGCTTGCTGAATCTTTTCCATCATCAGCGCGGCCTAAATGTAAACACCAGCGTTTGTAATTCGTTTTATTTCAGATTGGTTTTAAATACATGTGAGATTCCGATCAAGAAACATCGAGATCAACAAGTAAGATTACCCTGTCCAACATAATTTGTTCTCGTGTGAGTAAAGCTTCCATTTGAGCCATCAGTCGTTCAGTTTCACGGATACTGCTTTTCTTCTGCATGTTGAGCTTACTTTCTTCCCTTATCATGTTACTTAGGTCAGCATTAAACTTGTCAATTTTGCTTTGGTATGATCTGAAATTTTCCATGCCTTCCATATGTTTCTGACAAAGGTTATCATGCATATCCTGCAGTTGTTCAAGCTTTTGAGCTTCACGATCAGCCTCTTTCTGAACGTGAATGGGCTTATTTTGTAAAGTTGCCACTTCATTCTAAAATGGAAATTATTGTATTGCAGTTAACTTTAATCTTTAATGATCAAATATATATAGAGATATGTTTAATTTAAGGTTTATTATCTATGGCGTACTTGTTTAGTCAACGCCTCAAGTTCCAATTTCTCTACTAATTTTTCTTCGTCAGCCACTGCTTTTTCTTGAACTCTTACTTCCGTTTGGATCTGGCCCATTTCTTGATGCATTGAAGATATTTCAAGCTGTAAATCATTTACTACTTTTCTGGCTTCCTGTCATGTAAATTTAGATTAGTTTTTGTTAATCTTTTAATTCATTCAATTCTGACACGAGTTTAATACCTTAATTTCTTTCTGTAAATCAGCTGGTTTAACCATTCTACTGTAATGAAGCGTTAGCAGCGTCTTCTCAAACTCTTTTTGTTTTAATTTCAGCACGTGAATTCGTTTTATAGCCTCTAATACGTCTAACCTGTTAAAGATAAATTACAAAATATAGCATAACTATAACCTAAAGCAAGTTATAAATCGATAATGCTTTGAAATGCAAAATATACCTATTTTTCTGCTGCAAAAGTGTATCACGAATTGTTCCTGCAGCCATTTCTTCAATAGATAAACCCTGACTGTCAGTATGTGCTTTTTGCTTTTCACCACCTTCGCCGTCTTCCCCTCCAGCAACTTCCCCAGATTTACGGGCATGAAAATCTAAAACCATGCCCTGATCCCCATCGTCTTCACTTTTTTCATCAGCTTAAACACGTAGAATCATAACATTTAAATTTAATATTTAGAGTTTTACAGTACATAATTGCTGAATTAATTGGTCCCTTACAAACGATAACTTTAGCAGAGAGTTCGGCCTCTGATTGTACGAAATTGTATAAGACGGTCAAAATCTTCCTCTTTGTTTGAAGATGTTCGATTACTTCAAACTCCCTTTCCTGCGATGTAATGAGTGCTTGAAGAAGTATACTAAATTTGTTTACCAGTTTGTACTTGTAACGCTCAGTAATTCTAGATTCAAGTTGCAAACTGGAATACAAAAAGTGAATGTAAAATAAATTAATTTCATGAGTTTCCTGAATTATTGCATCAATGTTCTCACTCTTCTAAAAGATTTTCCAGTCCTAACAGAGACTCCTCAATATCCAAATTGATGTCAGCAATTTCATATCTGCCTTCCGTGGCCTCTTCTTGATCCGTAGAGGCATCATCAAGCTGTCTCTCCTCATACATGTCCCAGTTGTCATCTCCAATTCCAGATCCAGAATGACTTTGCCCCCCAATAAAACTCGAGCCTTGCCTACCTACACCACCTAACCATTTAAAGAAAGTTGGTTGACAACAAAACCATATGCTAAAATTATTATATGGCTGGATTCGGAGAAAACCGTTATAATCCTTGTTTTTTAATTTAAGAAATAGCTTACTTTCTACAGTTAATCGCTTCTCATCTGTCCCTCTATTCTCACCAGATATTCGGTGCTCTTCCCCTGACCCACTTTCTTGGACACCAAGGCTTGATCTTCCGTCGGGAAGAGAAGCAGAGCTAGCTTTTTTCTCTAATCCAGTTGCAATTGATTTGGTTCTTAAGGGAGACTCTATTCCTTTTTCTGAAGATATCCGTTTCGTTGAAGTAACCGTAGCCAACGATTTCCGGGCTGAATGTATTGTTTTCTCAGCCATGGACAACTTTGTTTCCTTCTTGATGGAGCTTTTCTTTCGTTGGATACTGACAGTTGACTTTGGACGCTTTCCACGTTGACTTATTAGTAAATCTTGGTCGCTCGGTCCCAAGAACACGCTTAAATCGTCATCATTAGCATCGGGATCGTAAAACATCTCTACTGTTCCTGTATCTGAACTTAACCCTCCGTCCTCCGCTGCTGTGTCTTTAATAGGACTTGAAGAAGTCATAGCTGTCGCTTTCCGCTTTAGCCAATCCGATGGAGCTATATGGATATTAAGTTTTTTAGTAACGGAAGATTATTCAAAAAAAGTATAATAATCTAAATTTAAACTAACTAGTTGGCACAAAGGACTTTTTAATTTCATCCAGGTCAGGTACTGGTGTAGCTGCGGTGAAAGTGGATATCAAGTGAGCTGCTGACGTTGCAGCTAAGGCCCATAATCGCCGTTGTTCTGCTGCCTCAAAGACTTCATCCTCGCGAGTTTTTATTTTCGAAGGGGTTGCACTAGGACCCACACTTACCGGACGAGATTCTTCAGTGGCATCTTTCTTTTCAGCTATCGACATAATTAAACTTTTCTTTAAATCCCAGTAAATTTGCAATGCCAAAAGTTTTATTTTAAAGACTTACTACCTCCTGCTAAAGATTTTTCTGAGGATTTGACAGATTCCATCATGAATCTAAATATTTGATTTGACTATTACGTCTAATTTATTTCTATACTGAGTATTGATGAGTAGAAGTGGAGGAATTTTGTCAACCAGTCCCATACAAAAATTGACATAAGTCCAGTCCAACACAATTATTATTAACAGTTTCCTTAGTAGCTGCAATGCAATTTATTATAATGCACGCTATACCAATTTGAGTTGCATGCACGTCAGACTTCAGAGCTATATGAAATGAAATGTTCAGAACACATTTTTACAACTTTGTTGAAAGGAATTAACGTATTTGGCGTACTCTGAACTCTAAAGGCAAGTTAGCTAATCATCATAACTTACGAAATTTCAACAATAGCATTGATTCAATTTAGTTGAAAGTATAAAAACAACTTAAACATTTCTCGTAATAAAGAAAAAGTGTAATAATGTTGTATTTATAATTCAGAGAACAATAAATTATTCGTCATTTTTTTCCCAGGTCCAAAAAAATAAAAAGTGTTATATTATATTATGATGTTTAAAACGTACACAATCATTTTTCAAATGTGTAAATGTATTTATTAAACCACTTTGTAAACGATTTACCAGTACTGAAGCAATAAAATTACAAGTGCTAAAGTTGCACATAAGTTTATGATGTTTATCAATAATCATTAAGATTACCCTAAATGCCTTAATATTAAAATCTTAAACTTGAACCTTAATTATCTTACAGATTAAGAGCTAAAGAGCTT
>JAQFZZ010000974.1:0-13272 GCA_034696405.1 Isotoma caerulea
TAAGCGATTTTCTTATCTATACGAAAATTCTGCATGCAAAAAAATATTTATAAGAGATTTTGAATAGATAATTATTTAATTGTGAATTATCGGCTTCGGAGGTCATTTTTTGAGAATATTAAGTTTTTATTGCCTATTTATAGATAATTATTTTTATAATATCCAAAATATCTTTCAATACAAGTGCATTTAAAAAAACCTTTCAAGGATTGTGTACCCTTGGCTTACACTTCAAACAATGCATTTAAAAATGTATTAAAAAACAAATTGGCAAATGAGAAGGTTCCGAAGTGACAGGCCAAAGAAGTGTTTTCTGCTGCTGTAAAAGCTGGAGAAAGTAGGAATAGACAGAGAAAGGAACTCCCGTCGGGAAGTGAGAAATAATCAATGGGGCCTTCGGATTGGCTTCGTATTGGATTTGTGGAGGATGTGCTTAGGTTACGGAACAAATCGTGGCTCGTGACCAGAAATGGGTTAACCGATTTTGACATCCTGTACTAAAGTCTATAACCAATGGGGAAATTTACGTTTGGAAAGTTCCGACTCTGCTAACACTTTTTATAGTCGTACCAATGCGCAAATATCCTCTCTGATTAAAACTTGTAGTCTTTTTGCCACGGGTGAGTTGCACTTAGCTAGTAGTATCATCCTGAAAAGCACATAGAAATGTGTACGAATTGCTTTCTCTTTCAGATTTTACTTTCTTTTCGTAAAACCGTTGAATGCAATTCCATATGGTTTTTTTGTCTTGTTTTAAATTTAGAATAGTTTATACTTTTGATGTTGCAGTGGAAAAGTTAAAATTATTTTGTGGTTTACTTGGAAAATCAATTACTGTCGAGATGGAGAAAAAATATCTAAGATATTTTTATGGGACGAATGTTATTGAGAAAAATCAAAACAAAACTTTACCGTTTGCATAATCAACAATCTGAAGATTTTTGAAACAGGAAAGGGCTAAGAACAAATTAAAGGATTTTGTTACAACAGTGTACAGATTCAGAGAAAAGAACATATCTAATATTATCATGACAGGTATGGGGTAAAACGGTACACGTTACAGAATTATGTGTTAGTTTGGTGAAAATAGGTAATTCCAAATGTTAGACTGAGACTTTCTCCTTGTACTATGAAACAAATAATAGGATTAATTCGTCTAATTATCTTTAATGTGTCATATTAATGGTTAAAGTAGGCTGCAAAATGTAGTGATTTTCTGTGACTTGATGATTTTGTCGAAAAACTATTTTCTATTTCTTGTAAATGAGAGCATTTTGAATTTCTTGCACGTGTTAATTTAATTTTTTTTAAATTTCAGCTCGAGAGGACTTCACTGGTCTGGATAACGATGCTTTAGACTTCAGTCAACTAGAAGATTTCATTGCCAATGAAACAGATGCCAATGGAAGGTAATTGTCTTGAATCTTAAGTATGTAAAACTTGTGTCTTGTTTATTTGATGAAGACTAAAAGTATTGAATTATGCAGTTACTTTGCTGATACGCTGGCAAACAGCGAAGCGTCAAAACATGCCCCTGCGCAAAGTGCCCAGGCTCTTCGCGAGCGGATCCTAGTAGTCACAGCAATTTCATCTAATGATGGATCCATTCAGTACACTGGTGGCAAACCTTGCCCTCCAGGTACCAATCCTACTCGTTCAACTGTCTATACTCATGGATCGTTACCGTAAGTAAAAGAACCAAACTCATCGTTTTTAATTTTTCATCTTATTTTATTTGTTTCGAAAAATACGAAAATGATATTTAATGCGAGTAATTCCATTAATGTAACAGGCATTCATTCGAATTCATAAAAATGCCTTCCACAATATCTACGTTAAATTTTCAGTTTTGTATTGAATTTACTATCGAATGTTTTAATATGGAACAGGTAGATTATCAAGTATTTACAAATTATGTCATGCCATTGTATCATTTTAAATTTGTAAACACATGGAATATTATCATATTTTTTTTCACAATGTGAATGATATTTACTCCTGCATTACTTGCATTTGCAATGGCATCATGCCAGAGTTAAGCAAAGGTTTTCAGTACTTTGCATAAACACTTGGAGCTAGATGTATGAATATTGCAACCCGATAATAAATAATATTATCTTGCATAAATTCTTGAACTACAATCAATATTCTAGATTTTATTTCAATTCGATTATTACAAACTATAAGTTGCTTCATTTTGTAATTCAGGCATAACCTTCCAGACAGTCCTCCAGATTCTGGATCTGAACCTCCATATTCTCCTATCGATCCTGGCTCGCGATCACCTAGTAAGTCACTTTTCACTTTTTATTTCCATGTTATAATATTTAATTAAAGTTACATTAGGTTTGTTATTGATTTTGATAATTGCTTTTATCACTTCCTTAGATCATAAATCGAGTAATATGAATGGCCGTCGAAATATCCATGACCTTCTACTACATCCGCTGTATCCTCAAAATCCGGGAGGGCCAAATGGCCCAATGCTGCCACTTCTGCAACATGACTTACCCCCCATTGGGTCTCCACTCCCCCATATGACACCTCTTCATGTTCCACCTTTGATTCCTATTTCTCCTTCCGCAGTAAATCCAGGAGGTTCTCCATCTGCCAATGCTACTTTGACCACTCTAGAAGGAGCGCAACCGATTGACACTTCTGAGTCGCAGGCTTCTTCATCTCAGCATCAAACTTCCTCAGATGAGATTATTCCATTTTATACACCTCTTACGGGTGTCCAAAGTGAAGGAACAAGAGGAAGGAAGAGAAAGTCATCTGAATCAACTGCGGGGAATAATGGAAAAGTGAGCATGATTCACGTAAAGCAAGAACCAGGTATAAATATTTCAACTTTGTTAAATGGCTAAAAATTAGTTTTTTATCGGCAATTTTTTATGATTTTTTAAATTGTTTTCATAGCCATGTCGCCAGCGGATTCGAACTCATCGAACAATAATAGCACGGGTGGCAATAATGGCGGCGGAAGTGCTGCTGGTGGGGATGAAGAATATTTTGATTTATCGGGAGACCCGTCAATGTACATGGATCCCAACTATCAATGCATTAAATTCCAGCCTTTTCAAGACAACACTTGGCACACATTATCTGACGACATGTTCAAAGAAATGTTAGTAAAATCCAAGAAATACCACAGAGCTTAAAGAACGTTTCGTTTGTTAAAAACTTAAAATTAATCTTTTTTAAATCATAGGGCACCCACTTACTTTAAAGTGGATGCAGACAAAGGGTTTAACTTCTCGAATGCAGATGATGCGTTTGTTTGCCAGAAAAAGAACCATTTCCAGGTGTGAATTATTTTTAATTTTGAGTACTTCCTTGCATTTATCGCAACTATCTAAGACGGAAAAGTAATAATAATTTGACTTTAGATAACGTGCCACGTAAAACAGCATGGGGATCCCAAGTATGTGAAGGCTCCTGACGGTTTCAAACCCATTGAAAATTTTTACATCCATTTCTATGGAGTAAAAGCTGAATCTCCTAATCAGTTAATTAAAATTGAACAATCTCAGAGTGATCGAAGCAAAAAGCCATTTCATCCTGTGCCGTGAGTACTTTTTTGAAATTTAATCGTCTAGTATAAGTTATTTTATTTATTAGGATGGTTTTTATGCATATAATAGTATGCTAGATAGAGAAGAGTAACTTATTTTTGAAATTCTTTAACAGGCTTGAAGTAAATGCGGAAAATGTGGCAAAGTTGACGGTAGGAAGGCTCCATTTCAATGAAACGACGTCGAACAATATGAGGAAAAAGGGCAAGCCAAATCCAGACCAGAGATACTTTTATTTGGTAGTGGCACTTCATGCTCATTCTATGGATGGAGGGTCTTATCCAATAATGGCTCAGTCATCCCAACGGATAATCGTACGGGTAAGTGCATTTGCGAAGTCCTCGGGAGGCGAACAAACAAAACAATCCATATTCAAGGGTGCTAGGTGGTTATTAAATGACTCAAACTGAATGGCATCTTTGTTTCCATATGTTCCTTGATCGGTGACAGACCGTTATTACAGAGGTGCTTATTAGTAGCAAGTGTCTAACGTTCCGTTGTACACACATTCTAAACTATTTGTTCTACAGGCATCTAATCCGGGGCAATTCGAGAGTGACATGGAACTGTCATGGCAGAAAGGTCACACTTCAGATTCCATTTATCATGCAGGTCGAGTTGGGATTAATACAGATAGACCAGAAGAAGCTCTCGTTGTATACGGAAACTGCAAAATTACAGGCCAAATAATTCACCCGAGTGATATGCGGGCCAAACAGGACATCACAGAGGTACGTTTTACTTGAAAGTTACTTTTTATGCTTTTAGCGTTTTATCTTATTCAAAAAGCTTCAATGTTGAACATCTATCGAATCTTTTAATAGGTGGATAGTAAAGAACAATTGAAAAATGTTCAAAAACTACGGGTTGTAAAGTACAAATACAACCCAGAGTTTGCTCGGCTGATTGGATTGTCTGAGGATGAAGTACTTGACACAGGAATGATTGCCCAAGAAGTGCAAAAAGTAATACCTGAAGCTGTTAAAGAAACAGGCGATATCGATTTGCCAAATGGAACGCAAATCAAAAATTTTTTGGTTGTTAATAAGGTTAGACAAAATACAATTTAACTTTGATAACCAGCGGACAAAATGCACTGTAGTTATTCAGAATCATTGCTTAAGCCATTACTTTATGATTCCTTGTATTGCATCTAGGAAAGAATTTTTATGGAAAATATTGGAGCCGTAAAGGAATTATGTAAAGTGACTGGAAAACTTGAGACAAGAATTGATCACTTGGAAAAGATCACAAAAGTCAATAGAATTGACAGCAATAACTCTAGCTTACGGTCTTCAAGCTCTAGTAAGCCTTGTTCCACCATTTGTTACATTTAAACCTACATTTGTACGATAAATTGATATAAATGTAAATAAATATTTTGAATAGATTCATCAAAAGGACGAAAGGGTAGAGAGTCAGCACGAACTACGGCTGAATATCTTTGCACGAACCGATGCGTTCAACTACTCATTGTAATTCTCGTACTTATCATGGCCTTTTGGTATGTAATACAAATTACCCTTTCTTTTTAAATGAAACCGTGAGTACATCATTACAGTAAAGATTTTTTTCTCTTTAGTTTGGTAGCGATGGCCACGTTGTACATGCTGGAATACCACAAAAGGTCATCCTATGACTATTATCACCACAGTACTCACTTGTTTAACTCATCTCACAACTTCTTGAATCTCCAATCTCCTGAATATCGACATGGAGTCTATGGAGGTTCTAACTTTCCAAACTTTCAGAATCCAAGTACCTATTATCCCGAATCTATGCATCCCTATAACCCAAATCAACCCACAAAATATCCAAAAACCCCGAATAAGCTAAATCCTTCAGCTAAATCAGTGGATACGTCAGAGCCCCATCAGGTTTTGAAACCTAAGGTTCTGGGAAAACCTTCCCATTGCTTTCCTTCTCTTCCATATGTTGGGGACACTCACTGTGGGGTAAGGATCAAAGCAAAATATATTTCTTACTAAAAAAAAGTCACCGTAAACAACACATTTAAAATTATTTTGATTGTGTAGTCATTCTGTTGTGCTGGGTCTACTATGCAAGGAGCAGCGTCTGAGTATCTTGATATCGAAAGAAAAAATCACGTAGCTTTAAGCGCAGCAACGAGCTCCACCCGAATATTTTCTCCTTCTTCGACATCTACTCCTACCGTTAACAATACAGAGGATGCTATTTCTGTTGTATTTTCTGTATGTTTTAAAACATAACTACCCAACCCATACTGTATTTTTGCTTGTAATATCTCACTAAATAACTTCTTTTGACAGAATAATCCCGTTCATCGAAATGGTTTGGATTCAAAGCGCAGGCGACGACGTCAGATTGATCAGAGTGAGTACCTATCACTTATTACATTTAGATTTTTGATTTTATTATCAAATTTTGACGAATAAAATCTAAATAAATGTACATTATTTACAGATCCTAAGCTAATAACAGTGCCATCAATCCGCATATTATCACTCAATATAAACCAAAGTTTGGATGCCTCTTACTGTATGGTAAACTCAGACGGATACCACGACTGTGTTTCTGCAGAAAATAGATATTTTTCTAGTGCAAATTTGACGTATCATGTTCCTCTCAGCAAATTTTGGGATGAAATGAATATCTCCCTTATTTTTAAGTAAGTTTGTCATTAATGTACCAATCATTCAATGACAAAAGCAATAACAACTGGTTTGTAAAAACAATATTTCTTTTCAGCTTTTCTTCAAGAGTCAACATGTCCAGACCGCAAATTTGCAATAAATTTTATGTTCAGCCATACTGTAGACTAGATGAAGGGACTTCAGTCCCTACACAGGATAATAATTCCGTGCAATCCTCATCGTCGGATGAAAGAAACACATTTGCTGTCAAACTTCAAGTTGGAAACAGCCCATACTCTCGTTTTAACGTTAAATTTTCATCCAATCCGGAAGATCACGAGGTAATTTTTTTCTACTTGCACACACTATTTTTCATATTTTTGTGCTAACAGGTATTTTTATATTTTTTCAGAAACTTTGCGCAGAAACGAAAAATGTTTTTGAGTTTAATTTTCATTTTTATCGAGTTTGTCACGAATGAAAACGGACGGTAAATTGATGAAGAAATAAGTTTTTAAAAAGCAAATGTATAAGTTTGTACCTTAGAAGAGAAAGCAGTATGGAAGGACTACTAAATCCTTTTTAAAGTAGCCAACGCCATGGGTCCTTATTCTTAGTCAGTCAGTTTTTAGGATGAAATTCAACGTTGAATTCAATGTTTGCTGATTTATGGTTATTAGTTTCCTGACTCCTATAAATTAAGCGTAAGAAAGCTTGCATTCTTACAATTATTAGTAAAGTATCTCTATTTAGTATGCACACTTTTATAGTAGATATTTAAAGAAAATATTCTCTTGACAAACGCTACGCTGTTGTGATGTCCATTTTAGTCTATCTAGACTTGTAATTTTATGTGAAACGACGTTTTAACTTAGTTTAAGAATTATGTACAACTTTGATGATCTGGACACCAAATACTATACTTAATACTTTGACGTATGAGAAACACATCGTCCCATAAATCATGTAAGCAAGCATGGTTAGAATTTATTATTCTAGTTCCTAGTTAGTTTTTACTTTTAGCCATAAGACTTAAAAGGTATATCTCAATAAATTAAATACAGATGGGAATGGAATCGAACGTAGAAATTCACGCATCAAATCGTAATTGCCATCTTTTATAGTGTGGAGAGTGTTGTTATTTTTTAAATTTTGACAGTAGACTTAACAGAGTTCAGTATTAAAAAACTGGAACATTCCGCCCAGCTACTTGCATTACAATTATTGTGAATCAAGCCCGTCCGTTTTTTTTTTTGCATTCCTTGTTTAAAAAATTATTTTCAAACAGATAATTTTGTGAGGTATTCAATCTAATTTAAGGTGAAGTATGTACTACTTACTACACAGAGACATACATATTTTATTGTTCAATTTGCCTAAATATTTAATACTAGATGATATAGAAAGAAGAGAATAAATAAATGTAGAGTATATATAAATAAATATATATACATATTACAGTATACTCCCTCGTTATGTTTTGTTTGGAGATAAATGAGATAGAAACTTTTCAAATTAAAGCTTTTCGAGATTTTATCGCCCTGTAGTTTTAGTACTATTATAGTCAAACAATTTTTGATTGATCTTCGTTAGATAATTTAGATATTGTAGTGTAAAGTGGATTGTATGAGAGGTTAATATTGTAGTAGTGCGACAAGAATGCTATGTTAAAGAATGTCATCGATAATAAATAATATATATCGAATTTATTAAATTATCGTATTTCAATGATTTATTCTATTTCATTTGAGCTTAAAAATATTATTCTATGTCTATGATGTCATAATAAACATTAAGAACCACAACTTGAAAATTAAAATTCAGATGGGTTCGAGAAAGAAGGCAGTACAGTACAACAACTACAAGTACAGGGGAGAAGAGGGTATGAAAAAGTGAAGTATACCTTTCTCATTAATATTTTCTGCTTACTGGACAATCTCATGAAAAATTTTGTTTTCAAATAGTATCGGTATTTTATTGCAACAATAATTGTTTTTAGTTATTTGTGTTAATGCATTTTGCCTTATAAGCCAAAGGTTGCGTGACATATTTTGTAAGAACACATTAAACCAACGCAGCGTTTCTAAGAATTAAAACTTCCCCTAGCAATTACATCTACAATCTACAAAGATCGAACTTAAGACGACTGGTAAACAGAAAAACATTTACTAAAACAGAACATTGTACAAGATATTGTAAATGACAATTGATTGAGATATTAATCATGACATCATAGAATAAATTATTTCCCCTCATCTATCTATGCATCCCTGTGAAGGTTCTAAACGCTTATGTCCAAAGCCTATTTAAAAAACTATTGAATTGAGTTTTGTTCTCCGCAAGATGTTGTGCTATGAAATTTAAACTAATTCAAAGAGAATGACACTGACTCAAAATAACGACATTAAATATGTTAATCCATGGAAGAAATTGTTCCAAAATAGTTAGGTAGTATGCGCAAAAACTACCAGATATATGTATGTGCAACTTTATCAAAAATAATTTTGGATGGCCTTGTAGTTGTAAGTGCCACCCTTGAAAACCGTGTTCTATAATTTCTAAGTCATCCATTCCCTTGTAGAGATAACAAAATAATAATATTAAAGTTGAGGTTTGATTAAATACAATGATTAAGTGTTTTCTATATGCAGTATCAATTAGCTGTTCTGATACATTCTTCACATAGCGGCTCAATATTTACAAAATTAAATTTAATATAGAATTATAATTAAGATTAATTAGAATAGCCACAACAGCGCATAGTATAATACCGTAAATAGTAATTTGAGGAGCTTGAGAATTCAACTGCTGAGACAACTTGTAACAATAATGTATTTTAAATTCATTGAGGAAATCGAAAGCACGAAAAACCTGTAAAACTATCAAAAATATCAGTCACGTCAAAAGGAAATGTTACAAATCATAAATCTTAACTGAACTGACAAGCTCAAACAAACGTGATCGATATCAAAACTTTAGGATAATGGTCCTGTTCGAAAATCAAATATTTTAGTAAGAAGAGATCATTTTCTTTCAATTTTGTCATATCTGCATTTGCATATCACATATCCATATGTCATTACAATAGTTTGGTTTTTGCAAAAACCTTAGTTAGAAATTTGACACAGTTAGTTGTTGATATTGGGTTTATCAATGAAATGAAACCACATTATGTAATAATTTTTCTTGTAAAAGTCTGTAAAGAATTTACAATGGATACAATATTGTTTCATCTATTACATTTTATATTCAACTTTTAATAAGGAGCTCCAGATGACATGAACATGCTAATGTATTAGGTATGACAAAACTCAGAGAAAATGATCTCTTGTTATTGAATACGTGGTTGTTTCCGACTGGATCCATATCCTAAAGGGTAAGAGTTCCAAGATTAGACTGTACTTACTTAGTTTTAAGTTTTCGTATCGATCACGTTTATTTGAGCGTGCCAGTTAAGAAAGGTTATTAAGGTCAAATATTAATGTTGAGAAATTGTTTCACCAACGTGCTTTTAGCATAACAATGTCATGATTGAAATGACCATTACATTATACGAATTTTGTGTCATAAAATTATTTTCCGTGCCATACACACGACCAACCTTTGACCGATATTTTATATTCATAAATGTAAAGTGAAAGCCTTTCCCTTGCGTTTCCATTCAAAAATTTTCGATAGAAAAATTCATGCTTGAAATGAAACCCGCATTCTAAACATACACCATACCATGCCACAACCACGTGTACATTAATTATTAAACTTCCCATGAAAATTCCTGCAGCAACTGCGACTTAACAGATTTAATGTTATATTATACAATGTCAAGTACCTAATGAATGAAGCAAAATCGGTAAATCGGTTCGGCAAGAGAATGAGATATTTATTCTGAGTATATAGAAAGCATAAAACGTATACGTAATCGGATTTGGAGCATTAAGCACTGGAAATCACTCAATTGAGCTTACAGGTGAGTTGTTCCTAAACCAAATCGTGCTATAATCTTAACCACATGAAATCTTAAATACATGAAATACACTGATCTACGGATTTTCTTTTGGCACTACCTTGCTAAAATAACAATTGCGCCACCAGATTAAATTGATAAAATATGCATGCAAAAGTCTAATTGCATGAAAAATGTATACTGTTTTCAGTTTACTTTGATGCATGCGAAAAGCTCGTTGGTCTAGGCTATTGATTAAAGAAGGAACCTTCAATTACCCTTCGTTTCACCCCTAGCATTTAAACCATTCTCTCTCTCTCCTATCTGTATCATCCATCAAGTCACGGAAGACCCAGGCAGAAGAAAAATGGATGGAAAAGCTAAGTAATTGCAAATATGTATGATTTGGAGGTTTCGGAATTGGCACCTTTCTATCAAAATTTCTCCAAAAGCTTTCAATGTATTGCTGAAGATTTCACAAAATATTATAGAAGCATTTCCAATAATGTCTTATCCCCAAATTCTTCCCGACTTTTGCCCTTGATTGACAATCTCAGATATTGACCATATTATTATAGCGCAATCTGCAGGATAGATGGTCTTTGTTTCATACAGTAAAAAGAACTAGATCGGTCCACTCCAGACATAAATGAAATAAACAGGCAATTCGATTGATTGGTTCAAAGCTTATATACTTGTATAAATGGATGAAGTTGTCATGTGTCCGAGGAATGCTGTGAATGTTCTTTGTCAATGACACAGGTAACTATCTCAAATAGCAGTGTGAGTCCATTCCATTCTGATTTCCTCAAATAGTTTGCAATGTAAAATGCAACTGTGCCAAATCCATGGCATTCTGCAATAGTCAAATGTTGTTTGCGGCATGAGTTAAAGAACTCTGTTTAATGCAACGCTTGATGCATTTTGCAAAAGTCCATCAAAAGCTGAAATGGATTCGGGTCTGTGAAACATTGCATGTGAAAAATCGCTTACTACTGCAGGAAAAAAGTTTATTAAGCAAACAACAAAGATGCTTAGATTGAAAAACTTTGGTCACTCAATGTTCAAATCAAACCATCAAAAATGACTTAGTTGTCATTAAATTGCTTAGAGCGTGGAGATTAGTTTTATATTCTGATTTGAAAATAACACTTTGTATGAAACAAAGCATAAAATGCAAGCAAGTTTATGACTCGGAGGAAATAAAAAATTCCATTACGTATTTCGAAATCGTAAAAGATAACTAGGGAATCGGAAGGGTTGTATGTAATTTTCCATATTACCCTAGGGAATCGAAATGGCGCATCGCAATAAAGGGTTGAGAGTGCACTTGCACTTCGGAAGAAAGTAATCGATATAATTTATGCCATGCGCTACAACTGGGCAATTCATCGTACCCTTGATACGGACAAAAAATCTGCAACTGAAAAACTTTGGCTAAATCCAGCTGTTAGACATATCTGCATGGTTCTTATGAAGAGCATGGATGGAATAGCTAAACATGGCTTAAGTATTGAAACCCTGGTTGTCCGGGTAGAATAACTCCGGGACTTATGAGCATGTCATGTTCCGTCAACACTGGTACTTTCCCATTTGGGAGAAAATAAAACTCCTGCGTATTTCCGTCACTCGGTCTAGTGCGGCCTTTGAAATAGAGGAAGGTTCATATCACTTATCCAACTCTGTTTCAAAAAACGTCAAAACTTTATTTCATACGTTCATTTCAATTTAGATCGTCGACTACTACTTTGTTTATTTTAAAGGTTGCGTTCAAACGTGCATTTACTTTGTACAAGTGAACCCTTTGTACATTTTTCAGAATAAATTCAATCTAAGAATTTAGACTGGATTCGTAGTTTTAATCAGATTCACTCACTATCAATCAATTTTTATCTTGTCCCTCAAGTATATCCCTACTCCCTATCTAATTGTCCCTTCTATAAAACTCATAATATTCAAATGTTTCTATTCTTCATTGAATATAAACATTGAAGTTGAGAAAAGTTTACAGTTTTGAGCTCCTATAATTCTGACTAGTTGTTAAATACAGGTCCGCACAGAATCAAAAGTACCCAAAAATAAAATCAAGACAAGGAGATAGATTACTGAAAAGTAATCCAGTCTTCCACTTAGCCATCATCAGATCACATCACATCGCATCGTATGAAAAACTCATGAAGGAGTAAACTAGTGAATAACGGTCGTATTAAAAGTGTAGAAAAAACATTTAAAGATTTACTAAATAGAAAGGATCTCTTTAGTTTAACTAGAAAGAAAAGGACACTGACTGAGTTTTCCAAAGAGTGGAACTCACATCATTGACAACCGTTTAGTTAACTTTGCATGTTATTTGTGTTTAAGATAAAATTGGAGGAGTGTCAACAAGATCCAGAGGAGACAAAAGTATCCCATTGTGGTATAATACGAGAGAGAAAGATAATAATATTATTATTCTCTTTAGTTAGTTAGTTAGAAGGTTGAGAGAAACCCAAAAGTAAACTAGCGTATTGTATTACAAGTGCTTAAGAACTTTGGTCTCGCTCTCTCTCCACTGATTGTAAAAATTGGTTGTCTTTTGGTGTGCTGATCGTGGTCTGTTGGTCCCTGGAAAGTATACAATAGGATGAGATCTACTCGGCACAAATTGAAAATGTTTAGAGGAATCAGTCGTACTGGTGCGAATGGTGGTGGAAGTGTTGGTGGTGGTGGCTTACCTTATCGAAAACACATTCATTATCAACACTCTGCTAATTTCCATCGTCAGTCAAGCTCGGAGAATGCCACGGCTAATGCTCGCATAACTAATAATATCAATCATCATTCAACTAATAGCACCAGCCGGCCACGGAGCAAGCCATATAATCAGCACCCACCAGCTTATTTTGTGTCAACCTCTTCAACTAGTCTACCTCTCTCAGTTGGTAGTCCCAATCAAAATAATAATATCGCTGCGAACCCTACTCCTCCCCGAAGCGTTCAGAACCTTCATTGGGCTGATATACACTCGACAGCGATGGACTGTGACCTCAACTCTGACATCAGAGCCAAAGCGTTCGCCATCTGCAAAGACTATCTTCATGGAGCTTGGAAACAGATTGATGCAAGGGATTTGGTCGTGAAACGCATCAGGTGATTAGCA
>JAQFZZ010000975.1:0-13268 GCA_034696405.1 Isotoma caerulea
ATGAGAAGGGAACAGTCCAAAGAGCCAATGATGTCACACGAAGTTCCTGACAGAGCTTGGAAGATGGTCAGTACCGATATTTTTCAGCTAAACGGGCAAGAGTACATAGTGGTAGTAGACCATTTTAGTGATTTTTTTGAGTATGAAAAGCTCAATAGTGCAACAGCGGAAGGAGTTATAATGTTCCTAAAGAAGAATTTCGCTCGACATGGAATCCCAGAGAAGGTCATCAGTGACAATGGACCTCAGTACAGCTCCCAGACATTTAAGAAATTCGCAAAAGACTGGGAGTTTGACCATATAACATCTAGTCCCCACTACCCGAAGTCAAACGGGAAAAGTGAAAGTGCAGTGAAAATATGCAAAACACTTATGAAGAAGGCGTTGGAGGGTAAGAGTGATTTTTTTAAGTCGCTCGTTGATTGGAGAAATACTCCAACAGCTGAGACAGGACTCAGTCCGGTGCAGCGGTTATATGGAAGACGAACCAGGTCCACTCTACCCTTGAAGGAAGAGTTACTACAGCCAATGGTACCAGAAGGGGTCAAAGAGAAGAAAGAGGTCGGCAGAACCAAAGTAGCAGATCATTACAACCAAGGATCCAAGCCTTTGATGGCACTTTCCGAAGGAGACACAGTGCGCATCAAGCTGCCCGGCGAGAAGAACTGGACTAAAGGAATTCTGAGGAAGAGAGTAGGTAAAAGGTCCTATATCGTCAAATCCAGAGGAGGTGAGTACCGGAGAAATCGGAAAGACATCCTCAAGACAACCGAAGATCTACCGACGGAGAATGAGATGGAAGAACCAAACATGGACGACAGCAGTCCTATTCAATATGAAAATAATCCTGACCCTAATGATGAACAAGTACCACGAAGATCAGGTCGATACCGAAGACAGCCAGATTGGTACCGCCCTTCTTAGGAAAATAGACATCCTAAAATTAAATTGATTTTGAAAATATGATTAATTTTTTGAAAAAAGGGAAGATGTTGTGATATTTGGATGTGATTGTTAAAGTATCACATGACTTAGAATAGAGTAGCCATTTTTCCTAACCAAGAAACAGGGAGAAGAAAGAAAAAGAGACAGAAGATTCGTAGCCTTACAATAGACTAGACCGACAGGACTCGCTCTCCTTATATTAATTATTAAATATTAATTATGTAAATAAATCACTAGCTTTAGTTAACCAATTGGAGTTGTAATTAACGTGATCTTATTTCCATATACTTCAGGGCTCATAGTTCCACCCATCATCTTTTATATGTTATCAAGGAAAGCATAACATAACAGAGGGTCAACACCAGACTTTACACCCTGGTGCGACTTACCTTCATCTAGAGCTATCGAGGCAGGAAGGATAAGTTAGTGTTCGTAGTTCCATCCGGGAACAATTATCTTAAAACACAAACTCAGAAAATAAAGTACATTCGCACAAGTACAAAAGTACATAACCTCTTTGATCCAACTTCCCGACTTTGTTTAACCTCTTTAACCCTTCTTGTACATGTCATGGCCCTCATTTTAACATTTTAAACCAACACGTGGGGAGAAAAATCCTTCAAGAAATAAAATCATACTAGTTTCCAAGTTTCAATGATCCTAACAGGAAGATAAAAAACAGGAAGATGATTTGGCTTTTGAGTACTCTCCTTCATATTTTTTGCAACTTGGTTCTTTGTCAAAATTGCTGTTTTTCTTAATCCTACATCCTAAACCGAGCCAAGAATCATTCTTTCTAAATAGCACTATACAAAACCAAACCACATGCTATACATTCCAAAAACTTCATTACTTTAACATAAATAAAAAAATATGCAAGACTTTCAGCAGTTCACTAATCTCTGTCTGACTGTCTGTGCCCAAATGGCATGAAAAAGTTTTTAATGCTGCACTTTTTATGCTTATATATAGGAAGAAGGGATGATGTCTCACACAGGTCTCATTTTTATTAATATCAGACAGAGGTGAGTAAGCTTCACTGTAGGACTTGAGATAGCCTTCGTATCTTACACCTTTAGCTATCTCTTTATTTCATGTACCTTTTGTAATATTACATAACATAATTCAAAGAAGAGTTCATTCTGCAAAGAAAAACCCGAGGGGAGTTGCACAGTGTTTTGCAATTTTTAGTTTCGCAATATTGTGAATAAACTATAGGGAACACTTTCTACTCTTAGGGTAGGTCAGCCCCTTAGAATAAATTTGAAATGGGCCCTGTCCTCTTTAAACAGAAAGTAAATAGGAATAAGGAACAGGGACTGACTTTATGTAATAAGGTTGACTTTCTGTTTAGAGAGACTTTCATTTCATACTTATGTCAAAATAAATGAAAAGTGTATTAACTTTATATGAAACTATCTCTCTTACCTAAGTAAGGTTACGTAAAATTATGAAAGTTTCCTTTGGTCATATCAGGTTAGTCCCTATCGACTTTATAAACTAACCCAAGGGGATATTTGTAAGGAAGTAAAAATGAATGTATTGGATGTGGTCATTTAGATTAGTAGTTGCACATGCATTTCATAAAATATAAAATAGAGAGTAAAGGTACATATGTAGGAGCTATAAGAACACTTTGTTATCTAACAATATAAAATTATATCATCGCATGCACATTGCATTTACATACTTTGACTAATAATGAGAATGTGAAAATGCGAAAGTTAAATAGGTAAATAATGCAAAATGCAATGTAAGAAAGATCGTGTGTACGATACCGTAATAATAATGAATGAAATGCTTAATGATTACATAATCATTATACTACACTCACAGTAATAATTGCATTTTTTATGTTGCAATCCAACAAAGGGAGAGTTTTTTTTACAGACAGAGAGATTGTAAAATCATGTTTAGAAATTGAAAGTACACATAAACGGCCATGGCTTCCTGCTGGAGAGTCCTTTAAAAAGTATAAATGACCTAGATGACCCACCACCTGACCTACTTTCCACCCTGGGAGAAAGTGAAAAGCTCGTGAAAGCCAGTAGAGAAGTTAGAAGTAACCATGAAGCTATATTTACTGCTGTGTTTCATCGAAAGTCCCTTTCGAAATCAAAGGGAAACTTTCAACTTTTTTTTATTCCATTCTAATTTTTAACTTCCCTATTTTGTCATTGCGAAATCTCTCTCGATTGTTATTACTATTAAAGGTTTCCCTTCTGTGTTATACTGCTACTACATAATAATGATTTCATTTTGTTACATAATCGCATTTCATATTTATATAGGTCTGAAGTGAAACATCCCTTTGTGTATTTGGGTAAAACTTGAAAGTTTGAAAGTGTCATTTTTGCATTTTATGCAATAGAAAATATGTAACAGGCATGTCTATCGATAGAGAGTTAACTTTTTGTCATTTTATTTCCTTGTAGAAACTCTAGCTTGAAAGTTTAACTTGATTTCCAATCCAAAAGAAACCTAAATATACTTCCTAGTTTCGAAAAAATTAAGGCCATGATGTTTACTCTTTCATAATGATGTACTAACTTTACCTCAATTGTTAATGTGATTTAACACATCAACAAGGAAATTATCATTTAATCACCTGCACCTGCACCTATACCTACCTACCTCAATGTTCGATGCAATATTTCCTCAAAATAATGTAATATATCTCTTCATTTACTTTTTGTAACTTGTCCCTGACCATGAAAATCTCAATGTGATAAAAATTGCCTCAGTATCTTTGATCTTACCGAGGACACACTAATTATTCCAAGACCATACTGACCTTTGATAAATATGTCCTAACCTCTGTCAAGGTTTACCCTTGAAATTGAGACCGACAAAACCTTCGTCTACTTTCGGTAAAAATTGTATCCAAATCAAAGGTTAAATAAAAACGTTCTAAAAATTCATCCTCGTTTTGTCTGCAGTTAAATCTGTACAAAGAACACAACCTCGTGCTTAACCTTAACCTTAACCATGTATATGTATCCTTACACAATGTTTAACGAGTATTGTATACCTTCAAATGAAGTATAAAATATAATGCAATTACTTCCTTGTAAATCTGCATGAAATTTTAATGGGCAATCCAATAAACACTTTATTAAGTAGCATTTAATTATTAGCATTTATAAGTATAATATGCATGTGCACAGGAGGAAAGATCATGAATGAAATACAATAGGACTGACCCTGGCCCTGACTACTTCTAGGATTTTTGCATTGTTTAAGACTAGCCAATTTGATGTGCCAAAAAAGCAACCACACTTTTGCACATGTAAGAACATTATGAGATCTTCCTATATAAATATAAGCTTTTATGGGCCATGTGGAAGATACTTTAGCAATAACATAGAAGTATTGGTAGGGTTTATATTTTTGGGTAATGCTCATTGCAACTTTTGCAAGTAAGATAACGCTAAAAAATATATTCCTGTGCAAATTTCAATATCAATGCCATTGCGAGGGGTGCAATAAGGAAAAGAGGTTATTCTACAAGATATGTATCACATTTGGACGGAGTAAGGTTTTATTTTGTGGGCCAGGGTAAGGTTTGCGAAAATATAGTAAGATAGCCTTGCACATATTGCGAATTGTGATATTCGCAAGTCTATTTAGTCTCTTGTTGGGTAAGGAGAGTTAGGGGTTCAGAGTCAATTAATTGTTTGGAGGGGTTTCGGTGTACATTGACGTAATGATGGGATTCCAAGGAGACATTGAAAGTCTGAATACGGGAGAGTTAGGTAGGTCGGGTATACCAAAGGAAGATTGGAAAGCGGAGCATTTTGCAAAAATGTGGGACGGAAAGGGAGCTGATGGTTGCGTAGGACGTAGATTCAGACCTTGGATGGAGAGTTCTCCCGGCCCGAAGGTTGCTTCGGAAGGTCAACCTCAACTACAAGGTTACATTTTCATCCAGGATCAGGGACAAGGACAGTCCTACAGACTTCAACCTACATCAACAATTCAACAAGGTCCAATGGCATATCCAGACCGGCTAGGCCAAATGTACTCATCTGGATCAGCGTCACCAGTTATCATGTAGTGAACAATATTCATATTAAATAGTTGTACCTTGTGCACTTCTTTCAAGAGCACGCTTACGTAAATTCGGTAGAAAACCTTGGTATAAATTTGCTGACGGAAAGGCAAGCATTTATAATACATTTCGTTAAAATGTCATCGCGAATTTTTCCATGCTAATATTTTAATAACTGTATATAGCCATGATCGCTTATTATTCACATACTTTTAACCTTGGTTTCTATCTTACATTATATACGTCTATAGTCTATACTATCTAGTATCCAGTAAAGAAATAGGAAATTGCATCCCGTTCGGGTTAAAAAGGATGTCTGATTCCCGGACAGGGCAATAAACTCCTGGGTGGGTTATTAGATGGCTCGTTTTTCTTCGTCGTCATGCAATACGGGTATTCTATACCCTTACGCCTACCTGTCACCAGTTGCTTGTTTTTGGTTTGGATGCACATGCAGATTCTATAGTTTAAGACAGGCAGTAATCATAATTACATATTACATCGTAATAATTAAATACTTAATTTAATCCTTGAAATCTCGACAAGCTGTAATAAGATGCTTCATTTGATAAGCATTGGGTCTTTGAACCCCAGTTTAAAATTACAAGGATTTTTATAAAAAATGATTTTTTATGTACAAAAGAACATGGTTCATATCATATCATATAAATCATCGAAATAATTACACACATTTTGAAGATCATTGTTGCTCTCGTCCATCCACGTGTACAAACCTTATTGTGAAGTCCGTAACATAGCAAGTAGGCATCATATCAATATCATACATACATTTATCATTTTATAATAATCCCTGGGGGATGTCCGGATGTGACGATAGACAGTGTAGCATCATCTCTTTCCACATCGCAAAAAATCATATGAATGCATATGTAAAGTATGAATATGTAGTTGTTGTTGTAACTTGTAACGCGACATTTTATCGTATTGCAGATTACAGAATTGCAAGATATTGTGTAAAATCCTTGGCTACAGAGAGTATAATACTGCTTTTTATACAAACAATTCTTAGGACTTTGACTCCGATTTTGCCAAGCTGGCTTTGACCCTGGGTTTGCTCCTAAATCGCAACGCACATGTGCATTTTGCATAAAAAATCCTTTGCATTAACATAAAAACTCCTACTCGTTTTGGGCTTTTTATACTGTTGGAGTAAAACTATTTTATGTATTTTTTACTACACATAGACAGTCTATAGACTGATGGGTTTGATCACATTTATGTACTTTTCAGATATTCTTATAGTCAGATTGATTTAACTTTGAGTCTATTATGTTTTTAATGTTGCTCTTGAGAGTGCATATTCTGTAAAGAAATCTAGTAAAAAAATCGGAAATTTTAAAACTGGATGGATGTTACTTAAATCTTTACTATTCTACTTAAATGCTTAAATGTCCAATTTCTATCAGTCCAATGCAATTTCTACTTCATCTACTACACTACCTTCGGAAAATAACCCGGTTGAAATTCCAAATCGACTTGATACCAAACTATCTAAATTGCACAAATTGTACCACTACCTTTTGCCAGTATTTCCATTCACTAATTGTGAATGTTTCCAAAAGTAAAAAAAAATCGTACAACAAATTCTCACAAAGCTACCAAACGAACCAAGTAGATCTTTACCCCTCAGACAACAAACGGAGACTAACAAGGAAAATAACGCTAGACTAAAAAAGATGCAAAAATAAAACATCCTCTTCTTGCTTTACTTTATATCGAAATGAATCCCCCAAGTAAAAATGCAATGTCTGAGTCTATTGAACTTGTCCATGGGATCGTCGTTGTCTTCGTGGTCTTGACTCTAAAAAATAAAATCCTTTACCTTATGCTATGATATTTGGGCAGAATACCATACAACTGACTGATGGGTGGTACATACTCTTCAAATGGGATGGTGCAAGTGAGGATGAACCTCGTTTACAGTCCTTGGAAAGCTTCAACTGTGCCAGAATTGGCGAGGGTTGAGCATGGACAAGGTGAGAAAGGTGGTGTCTGACATTGGAAACGAATTTCAAGGCGACGTTGACCTCGAGATCGGGCCAGACCTTCGATATTGACCTTCAACAACATAAACCAACCCCATTCGGGTTGAAAAGATCCCGTCTCCCCTCAACAGCCTCACTTTTCCTCTCCCGAATTCCCGTCTCCCCCTCAATCTCTTTTGAAGTTAACCTAGCTCCACAAAACCATGGCCATTCTTATAAACCCAGAACCATGAATTGTTCCATTCTTATCTTTTATTACATTTTCAGGTCGATGCTACACAATTCCTATCTTGGTTAAGCTTTTCCTATACATTTTAATATGCTAACCACTGTGAAACCTTAAATTGTTTCCAAATCAATGGTATAAGTTTATTTCATATCTTAAATTATGTTTGTTTCGATACCCGAGACTTTGACAGTCTTATTTAGATTTAATAGCCTTATTAGACTTTCCGTTAGCCAACCTTGTATGTGTAGCTTATCGTGCATTGACTTTTTGGCTCTGAAGCCACAAGTTTCCTTTAGAACATTTCCCCTTCTGCATTTTTTACAACTTTGCTCCTCATAAAGTACAATAGACTCATCCTAGATCAATATTTTTTCTTTGATATGACATTTTTCAATAATACCGTTTCCCCATTCCCATATAGTTCCAAATTTTGTTGCTTTCGTACGTAAGCTAAATGGAAATGTTAACCTCTTGTCTTGGTCTTATTCAGTAAGCGAACAAAAATAATGGACTCTTTCTTTCTTTCTGATTCCTGGAATTGATAACCTTTGTTCTTTTAGTTTGGAACATTAGCTGTAAAAATAGATTCCTGGAATTTAAGTATCAAGGTTGCATTTTAAATAGTCATACCAGCATTGTATTTTAGTCCTTAATCCTTAGCAGCAAGCACCTTATTAATATATTTCTATGGCAGCAAGGTTTATGACATTTTGACATTGATCAATCAAATTGATGATATTTTATTGATTGTAAAAGACTAATTTACATTACATTAAATTAACGTTTTTAGAAGCGTTTTAGCTTTTTTGAAACCTTTGAATTTGATGAAACTTGACCTTACATTAGGACTAAAATCAGAGTACATGAACATTTTCAAGGAGCTTTTTGATTTACGATTGTAGCATTTTTCTGAAAATGTTCTCTGCTGGAAATGACGGTCTGTAAAATTTTAAGTGAAATGTAAATTATATAAATGATGTCATAGATGAGTAAATTAATTCGATTAAAAATTGTATTCATAATAGTTATAATTTATAATTCTCAGAAGAAGCATCATATTTAAATTAAGTGGATTTAAGAAACACATTTTCAGTTGTACTCAATGCGATTAGGGGATTTTAGAATTTGTCTCACTCAATTGAATTCACTTTTCAATGAAATCAAAAACAAAATCAAGTGTATGGAACTTTAGAGTAAAAATTAACGAATTTTTCCGTAAAATGTCCTTATTTTGCATTACGTATTAAATGGAAGAGTTCATCATTGTTAAATTCCAACGATTTCAACATTTAGTCCTTTGACTTAAAAGGTGTAGCACGAGATAATGTAATGAGATGAATTGGTATGGGTAATCATGTTTTTTAAACATCATCAATAATCCATTTTGCTACAGAACAGATAGGGATATTAATATCGTATAGTATATATATTCATTCATATTCATCCATACTGGAATTCAGATAGCACCTTAAACGCTTACACAAAAATAATTACACACTTGATGGAAAGGCATGTTATGTATTATGCTTGATACATCTGTGTATGTATATCTGTATCGTTATTTCGTTATGCACTTTTGCATACCTAAGTCAGGTTAATTTTTGATCACCCTGATTATTCCAACTTTCATCAGTTGGCTCATCCTCTCTCTCTCTCTTCTGTAATGTCCTTGCACTTTCGTAATAATCTCGTCCGTTTACATCCATGCATTATGAGGAGGTGATGATGAGGTATTATGCATATTATTCATCTATGTACACTTTTAGTATGATACATTGTGTGCATGACACTGTATGATTTTCGCAAGGATTCGCAATATGTGATTCATGGTGATAGTCATGATGTTTGATGGCAATGGCATTGGCAATGGACTGTGCAATTTAGATTGTGATAGTCAGGCACAAGGCTGAAGAATCTGTTCATGGTTAAGGTTGAGGTTGCGTTGGATCCCAATGCCAATGTCAGTGGCATTATATGTTAAGGACCTTGATCTTGACTTGAAACTTGGAAGACGGGTTTTGATGGCCAACCCGAGGACATCTCATTGCCATTTTCCCATTTCGAGTTCAACCAGCTCCTCATTGGGCTTACCGAAGGTCAGCTCATGACCCTCAACACTTTTCAAGAATACCCGGAACTTGTTCGATGTCAAGTATCCTTCCAATGCTTTAATAACTAATACCAGCCAATGCCAAACCTGATATCCTAAAAAGAGCTGCAATAACCTGAACCTTACACCCCTTGTTCCTATTAAAACTGGGTAGAGTACGAAAAAATTTAATTATAACTTTGTAACAGAACCTTGTTTCAGTATAAGGTTTTTAAATTTAATCGATTTTTCGTCACATTACAATTGCATCATATCGGCTTATCTTCCTATAAATCCATTCATTGAGGTTCATCTATTTAACGTCTTTAATCTTTAACAAACTTTACTGGGCTATGTTCATAATTCGAAAATTTTAAATTCAATCATTTCATCATTTTTATGCTTTGGAAATGTTCTAACGTCTTTAGAGTGCATTTTTGAAACATTTAAAATATATTACAACTTTTTAGCCCCCAAGCCGGAGATTATATAATGTCTACTTGGACTCTGGGTCACGATCTCACGATAACTCATATCTTTACCCAACCGATTGACTTTGAATTTGCTACAGGCCATTCGAGTTCAACGAAGGTTTCAATTGTCCATGAGACTGTCTAACCGATTTGATTTGAATCTTTATTGTCAATCCCAATTCAGCATAAATTACACTGTTCTTCCATCAAAACACACTCAGAGAAGATCATAGGACAGCTCTGTGGGTGTCACTCTTACTTGTCCTGTTTTTAAGCAACTCTCTGAAAATCATGTATGTAAATTTTCTGATTGATTTGATCTGATTTTTGCCATGCAAGCATCAAAAGGGTTTACGGAGAAATGCTATTTTGTCAAATTCAATTACAAATATCTACCCTGTCGGGTGGGTATAAACCTGTGGAGTTTTACAAAATCTTCTGATTTGAGAAGTTTTGACATAGGACATACATAGCAAAACGGCAAAGAATGAGAGTGGATCGATATTCTTTGGCAAAACGGTAGGAGATAATCATGATTGACCAGAGAATAAGTAATATATAGTATACTATATATTACTTATTCTCTGTGATTGACTAATTGGAATTTTTTGGAATTTTGAATTGGAAATGGATGATTGCAATTTATTCCTAATTAAATGTGTCCAAAAGTGGGGTAAATTGGGATGGCTAATCAAGGTGCTGCTGTACTGTACAATTCAGTCAGAACGATTTTTGCAAAGGAATTTTTCTCGCTAGGGCAGGGCTATACGACGGGGCTATTCGAAGCTACATGGATAGTTTTGAATAGATTGTGTATTTTTTTCATTTTTACTAACTTTTTACCCCTTTTCTCAATTTATACCAAAAATCGGGTAATACAAAATTGTAATTTATTTTGTAACTCATCTTTTTGCCGAAAAATGACGTTCAGATTACTTCAGACTCAGACTATGAAGAGCATAGATTTTTGAAGGTAAAGGAAGGAGAGTAAAAATGCTTGCCCGCCAACTAAAAATTTCATGTTGATGTCAATAGTAAATAGTTTAATATAAGAAGAAAAGCTTCACACGAGGTTTAAAGTTTAAAGAAGATCGATTAAGATTTATAAAGTTTTTCAAAAAAATTTCAAACTGTGGAATTCCTACTCTTCTACAGAAATAAGCTGATCAAAAAGTCAGAGGTTTGTAATCTGTAACCTTTAACCGCAACCACCCTTAACACTTAATTGAATTGATTAAATCTGCTAAAAACGCAAAAACAATAAGAAACATGGATTTCCGCGACCGACTTTTGAAGAATGACATCCGATGTTTAGGAGACAATGTCAAAGCAATATCTGATGAGCTTGAAATTCTCAGAGAATTTATTGAGTATCAATTTGGTAAGTAGAAAATGAAAAATTTTCTCGATTTCAACCTTCACACTTCAACTCATGACTCACTTGACTCAATGCCAATGAAAGAATCTATACTGGAGTTGTTAAATGGTTAAGGTGGTGGGGGGGGGGGGAATAGGCATCTTTAGGGCTGTTGCAGTTGCAGTTTGTATTGTTGATAGTTGTTGAACAAAATATAATCTAATTATATTGACTGTAATCCAGCTTTGAGTTTAATTTCTTGATTAATCTTGGATTTTTTTGTAGGACCGAAGTTTAATGCGTTCCTTAGATCCCGAGAAGCGTCAAGCGTTTCTAAGAAATACGTGATTTCTGGTATATCGTCATTCCCACGAAAAAATCAGGAAGGAAGACTTAAACCACGAAAGAAATTAGATAAAAAAGCGGTGGATGATGAATCTGACTCTGAAGTCGAAGTGTCTGAAGACGAGAAGTCAGAGAGGGCTACTAAAAAGCGCTCATCTGAAAGAGCGTCTGTGCCGTTCATTCAGCTTAAGAAATCGAAACCTGACGACGAGGTTGCTGCTGATGATGATTTGAATGAATTTGCAGTTTCGGATGCAGATGCGAAATCGGATGATGGAAATGAAGATGATAGTTTTATATTCCCGGATAATACTGCATTTGAAATCAAAGACAACGAAACAGAAGGTATTTTTAAGCAATCATCATAACATGATTTAATAGATACTTGAGTTCTAGTACATGCGAAATATTTATTGAATTGTAATATTACTCTTTTAGACGATCTTGATGCACCCAACACGTCTAAATCAAAAATGAACATTTCAAAAAAGCCTGTTTCAACAGAAGGTTTCTTTTAATATACTTTCATAGAAGGGAATGGAATCGCCATTGCCATTATACTATACTCCAAAACCCCACTAGCTTCCATGAGATTTGAGCGTTATTGAAGTTTATGTCACAATTTTTTAATGTTCCCATGAGTTCTCTTTTGTAATGATAATTCTTAATGTATTTGAGCCCTAAAGCAGTTAGGTTTGAAGTCTAAGAAGAGTGAGTTTTGGAATTTCATATACCTTCATTTCGACTATTAAGTGTTTTCTTAATTTAATTTTTGTATTGTAGATAACATCGACAATGATGATAGTGAAAATGGTGATTATGAAAATGATCCTGATTTTGACCCGAGCTGTGAAAGTAAAGGTGATATTTCAAAACCAAAACCCATGAAATAAAAATCAACGACAAACATTTTGCTTAAAAATCCAGATAATTTTTATTGTTACATGTACATTTTACAGTTACAGTTAAAAAACAGTACCGGGCACTGAAGAAAACAAATTTGAAGCTTTCTGATTTTGAAGTCGGCCCTAAAAAAGAAGTAAAACCTGTCGACTGTCCTGTATGCAATAAAAGTGTTCCAAAAAATGATCTAGGCAAACATGTACAACAAACTCATGATAAAGAAGAAACAGAGTCACTTCTTGTTTGCTATCGGTGTGGACTTCAGTGTACAACTGACAAGTGGTTTAACGCACATCAAAAGAAATTGTGCGTGAGGCAGTGTTCTTATTGTCCGAAAGTTTTATCAGATAAAATCAAACACATTGAGCATGAGCGAACTCATACTGGCGAGAAACCTTACGCGTGTCCCTTATGTCCGAACGCTTATGCAAAAAAATGCAACCTTACTCGACATTTTAAATCACATTCAACAAAAAGTTGAAAAAATCTTCAGTGACAAACCTTACATTTCTTTCCTAGAAAAGGTAGTTGTCTAATATACTGCAATACTGCAATCATCTGTTTTTAACTCAATGGACAGTTGCGCAATAATAATAACGATTTACTGCAGTACTATATCGTTTTAATTTTCATACCATCATAATGATTGTATTATCAATTTTTTTAACAAGACAACTCGTAAAAATTGTTCTTAGTTTTTAGAAGATAGAATTAACTTTAGTTTTATAAGTTTATCAACGTAATTAAAATTGCTAAATCGTAGTTGAAAATATTCCGGAGGGAGGAATAATAAAGAAACAAAGTTATCCTTTCTCTAAATTATCTGATCTTAAAAATGTAGATAAAGAGGTGAAATATCAAATGTACACA
>JAQFZZ010000976.1:0-13263 GCA_034696405.1 Isotoma caerulea
TGTAACGCTGCGTAACAAAAATCATAATCCCCCCTCCCCCCATCGTAACGTAACAAAAATTTTATTTCCCTGAAAAAATATTAAAATTAATTTTTCAGGAATTTTAAATTATTTTCAATCTCGCAAAAAAAACTAATAGGCCAGAGAACATTGATAAAATTTATTATTCTTTACAAATATCGCAAAAAATACATTTTTATGACTTGTCCGATTTGTACATACAAAACACAAAAACTAAATTCTTTTAAAATCGCAATATTAATGACTTATGATTTTATATTATGAAAATGACTTTAAATCGTAATACAATATTTCAAAAATATTTCAAAAAACCAAATAAGATACATTAAGATAACAAACAAATAAATATACTCAGGTTTGATAATGGTTCAGGTTAAATTAATTGTAGGGGAAGTAGTTCATTTACTGATTATGGAAATTTGAGAAAATATTGTTTTATTACTGAAAAACCATGTCAATTCGTCGGATCGGGTCTGAGATCGAGGGGTTATGATTACCTAATCCGAATCGGATTATGGAGGCTTCGGATTGGGACTACAATTCGATTCACATTTATGGTTATCAATTTATTCATGGGCATTTTTTAAGACTACAATATTTTTTAAATAATTTAAATAAACATTAACTGAAACAACTTCTCAAAAATAGAAACTACAAAAATAACCAATTAAAACAAAATCAAGTTCTCAGACTTCAATATTTTCAAGTTTTTGCTAATTCCTTACAACCTTGATTTTCATAATACCATTCAAATTGATTACATTAATTTTTGGTTAAACATTGATGGAAAATAAAAATTGCAATCTTCAAGAACTGATTTGAACATGCAAGTAAAGATCTTAAATGAAGGTATTACTATTTTTGCGTAATGATAAAAATAATATCCAATTCTCATTATATTTTTATATTTATTTCCAAAACGAAGAAAAATTCACGTTTTTGACTTATAATATGCGGTTAAATTGACAGATTATTTCTAAAAAAAATTGCTAATCCGAAATCCGTCCGATTTTTTCGATTGAAATTCGACAGATTTTACCCTCAATATAATCCGTCAGATTTTTCATCGGATTGAAAAATCAGCGATCCGATCAGCGAGTTCTAAAATAATTTTTCGAAATAAAGCTATTATTTAATTTTTAGATAAAAATTAACATTTGTCATTGAAAATGCTTTCGGCAAAGTTATTAATGTAATTTCAATTACTTTGGCAAATATAGGAGATATTTTTTCTGAAATCTCAAATCTGAAAAAAAATGTTTTGTATAATTTTAGCTTACATACACTAAAAAATTTATAATGGAATTTTCATGATTTTCTGATTGTCATCGATTGCCACTTCTTCAAAAGGCTGACGAATTTAAATTAAAAATAGCAATATTATTATTATTTGACGTTTGCTAATCAAAAGTTATATACTGCATTGTAGTTGGTTCTCCATTGTTCAATTTGGGTTCTTTTATTTTGACAAAATTTATTTTAATTACATTTTTATTTTAAATTTTGAAAAACTGCAACAGAAAATAGCGTTTAGAGCGTTCGGATTTCGTGACATAGCATACTCTCAAATTTGCTGATTATCTGTCAAATTCCAAATATTTTGTCTTAATGTAGAGGTATTTGCAAAAATATTAAAGTTTGAATTCAAGTAACAAAAGCTTCGCTAAAAAATCCATTTGGAGTAGGATTTCATAGCATAAATTTGCAGTTTTTTTTCAATTTTCGTCAATTTTTTATTTAAAAAATTTGCGAATTTTTTAAATTTTTGGGTTACGTAACGGAATCTCCAACCCCCCCTCCCCCCTTTGTCACATTTTGTAACGCTTTTTAAAATCCCCCCTCCCCCCCTCATGCGTTACATAATTTACGAACAGCCCCTTATAATGCGATCAAAGAATGATGGAGATGGAAATTACGTCCAAATGTTGTTGAGGTTCCTGAAACTGGAAAGATATATCACTTTTAATAAACAATTCCGAAATGTACAATAAAAAAGGAATGATGAAAGTTAGTACATGTAAGTTTGATTTGGCTTTTTGATTCTGATCAAATTCTTTTTTTTATTTTATCTCACAATATTCTTTTTTTTGTATTTTATCTCACAATATTCTTTTTTTTACATTTTATCTCACAATATTCTTTTTTTATATTTTATCTCACAATATTCTTTTTTATATTTTATCTCACAATTTTATTTCTGAGTATGTTTACATTAATCATGTTACATTAAAATCATTATTGCCGGATTATCAACATACATTTATTTTATAATCTATAATAAATACGAACTCATAATGCTTCAATGAAAAAAATAAACCATTGTGGACATAAGTGTAAAAAAGAAGCTGAGAAAACCATTTAGAATCGTTTGAATCGATTTTGAACCGTTTGAATTAAATTTGTATCGTTTGAATCGATTTTGAGCCGTTTGAATAGAATTTGAATCGTTTGAATCGAATTTGGATCGTTTCAATCAAATTTGTATTTATTTGTAGAGTTAGCATTAAAAATTAGGTTTAAAAAAGACCAAATTTTCAAAATGAAATCAAAAGATTTTTTTCTTTAACTTTCTCCCACGTAAATATGTTAAACTTAGGTTTAGTCGCATAATTTCTTTAATTCAAACTGAGCTGAAACCACTTGCAAAGTACTTTGAATACACGTACATTGGTACATTTACAGAGGCAGTTTTGTTTCTATCCAGATTTGGAATGTAAATCAAAGACTCAGGTGAAAATAACAATTCCTAGACCGCCCGTCCAATTTTATTGAAGGTTGGCACAACCGTTTTCAACTTTCAATGAAAGTGTATAGTCCGCGACTTTGACCATTTTAATGTTTCTAATTTAAATGGTTTAAATATGCTTCAAATTAAAATTGTAAGCTGTTCCAATAAGATTGTGTGATAGAATTTTTGATTATTGAATCGAGATGGTCAAATAAAATTAATAAGGCTTCTGCTTTTGCAGAAAAAATGCATGTAAGATAAAAACTATAACGATGTCTTCTTATCTATAGACCACTTTAAAATTTAAAATTAATGGTACACGTTAAAAAATAAAATTTCCGTAAACCCGAATTTGAAGGCCCCTAAATAGCCCAACTTTTTCGTCTTTCAATGAGTATTGGAAAACCTGCCCCCTGCTCCCATAAATAAAGAAAACATGTTATGCAAATAAGTTCTATCATAAAAATAGTATAACAACTTTAAAGTACTTATGACCTCAATTATTTCCTGCTAACGCTTTTAACTTCAAAATATAAAGGGGAGCTCTGAATGCTGTCTATTCAGACTCCTACCTGATTCGATTAATTAAAGACCGTCTATGTAATAATTACCCAGTCCGATTCCTTGTCCTTTATTAACATACTGCGGATTTTATTAAATAATATTTCTTCATACAAAATACTTAAGCAAGAGATATAAATTATTACAAAGTTATTAAGAAGAGATGCGACTCTTTATTAGGATGTTAATTTAGAGTTTAGAGAAGAGGAAATGTAAACCTTTAGCAGATAGGTTAGTAGGAGTTAGAGCTTTGAGATGCAATATTATAATGACGTGTTTTAGTGTGATTTAGATTCGGTAACAGAACTGAAAAGAACTCAAGGACTTCGGTCACTCATGGCTGGCTCTCCTTCCCTGAGAAGATCATATCATTATTGTTATGTCCAACATGCATGAACTTTATGATTGAAAACTCAATATTAAGAGTATTTTTCTTTTGTCTAGATTTATTTAAATTAAAATAATGAACTGAAAATCGTATAATTTTTTTGGTTGAACTCAATGTTTTAACATTTACCCTGTATGGTATCATAAGATTTCAAACAAAGTTATTGGTTATTAATTTTATGATGATTGAATAGAATATTCCAGAAAGCAAAATCTGATTGGACAGATGCTATGTCTGAAAATGTCAAGTACAACTAGGGGTATTCAAGGTTTTGAAATTGAACTTTAAAATCAGTATTACAATTGTATTGTTTAAGTCGTCATTCTCTGCGACCGTATTTAGTTACCTTTGAGTAAAATAACATCTTCACAAATTCCATCTTCAAAAATTTAAATTTAGATTTAAATAGTAAATTTCGGGTTTTGTATTAATCCGTGTATTGTGTACTTCGATTTATTTCCATTGTTTTGGTTTAGTTTACATGGAATATCTAAAGTATTTAAGCCATTGGTTGATTGTACTACGTGTACTAACCTGTACCTTGTCACCATACATGAGTTTCTTAAATAAAATATCTTCTTCTTTCTTAAAATAATAAAATGTAGTTTGGTCCTTTCGTTGTTACCTTTGACCTTAAGTCAAAGGATTACAAAATTTTGAATCTGACGGCTAATGGAGGCTCCCTTGAAGGGATACACATTACCCGTCGATAAAGGATAATACAATCAATTAATATTACTTTGATGATTCATTGTGTCGTGTGTATGATGAGCTGAATGAAATACCCATAAAGACATTGGAATTGATAAACACATAAACTATTTATAACCTTGAGAACCAGATAAACCAGTTGAGCTTGGAGTTTAGGAGATTTGAAATACGCACCATGTTTCATTTATTCATACATATTTAAAGATAAATCTTGCTCTTACACATACCTTATATTCTGCGTTGCATGATGAATTTACTGTCATTTAATTTAATTATCTCCACCTGCTACTATCTCAAAACTTTTTAAAATGTTGATTATTTTCTTCGTGTTTGCTACAACATTGTTAGAGCAAGCTGAAATTCGGTGATTAGACGCAACCACTGGTGACATTGCAATCGTTGTTTTAACATTGACAACTCGGTTTTGCTCATAAAACCAAATTCTCCATTTGATTCAATTCAACCAACAGTGTATTATTTGAAAGATAATATTGGAAGACTCGGATAAAAACAATGGTATGGATCCTTTAGATGTGATCAATCAGAGTTTTGTGACCCATATGTTGATTCTACATATTGTACAGAAAGACTTTGCTATGTAGAGACACACGAGACTCTTTTTCTATTTAACCTTTGACCCTTTTTATGCCACGGCTAGCTATATGGTATATTATAATATGAGGCCTATGAATATTCCCTCTTTACTGCCCCATTATTATATCTATCCCTTTTTCACGTTTTACACATACCTTTCCTTCCAGATGCTCTTTCTTGCCTTTCAATCCAAAGGAAGTACACAATTCACACTTTTCCAATTAAAACTATTTATTAAACAACTTTAGTAATTCCCAATTTCACAATTTATATAAATGCTGCTAATGGTGGTGGTGGAGGTCTTCTCGTCTCGGCCTCTGGGACGAATCTGATGCGTGGTGTGGAGGGCGATTCCTTGCTTGCTCAAAGTGAGCGTCGTCTACTCTGTGTCATGTGACACCAGGGAAGAGCGAAGTATTACTTCGCCTCAATATCAAATTACCGATTTGAAATGTGTAAAAGGTAATGTTTTATGTGACTACAATCACCTTTTATTTCTAAACTTCCCAAGTTTTTGGATTTATTGACGAATGTATTGGTATTATTTCACTTGATATTTTACAGCTGCAAGAGATCGGAAATGGATGAATTTCATAAATCGGGATAGACCCTGGAACCCAACCGAGGAAAAGACAGCCGAGAAGAAGATCTTCATCTCGAGAAGATTTTGGATTATTTCCTCTTATTTTACTTCGCATGAATTGAAAAATGAATAAATAAATTTCAAAACGTGAAAATACAGATCAGCAACATTTTATTTTACCAAAAAAACGATGAACCAAAAATTACAATATGCGTTTATTTAGTTTAACAAGAAAATAAATATAGCTTCAACTATCAACCATTTTTCAAAATACACCTTTTTTAATCGAATCCGTGCAATCCAGATTTTAACAATTTTACAGTTTGAACATTGTGTTTTCTAGATCGAATATATTTCGCAGAAAATACCAACCTTTTTTTCTAGTTTATTATTTTTAAAATTGTCGATTTAAAAATAAAGTCTTAGTTATTAAATCAAACTCTTAAGTCCTTTTACGAATTATTACATACTATTCGGGGCATTTCCTACTCGTCAGACTCCCGCATCCTAATCAACCTTCATAAGAGCCCGATTGCCGATAAACGTAGCCCTTACGCTTATTACACTATAGACACAGTGCCGTCAGCCTCGGGTGGAGGAATATACACTGGTCCTTTAAGAACAAACCATGTAGTATATGGCGATGATTCTTGTCGGTGAGCAAATGCGTAGAAATCATCTGCTCTGTAACTTCGTTCTGAAACGCCAAAATGTGCTTTTCGTCTTCAGCGTACAATACATTAGTAGTGGACTTGGAAGAATCACGAGCAATTCTGTTTGAGCACTTGGATAACAATTGAAGACCTTTTGTGGAAAGAATCAGAAAGAGTTTTATGAAAGTCATAAGAAAATCTTTTGGCAGAGAAATAAAGTTTTCGCCGATTATTAACACTTGTACCGTACTTGACTAGGTATAGACAATTTAAAAATAATAATATAAAAACAATTTTAATATGTTTAAATTGAAATTATTTAATTCGGAACTGCATACCTTAATCGTATTTCTAACTTAATAACTTAAGATTTATTTGGACCAAAATCTTTGAAATTCAATAACAAAATAATGGATCAAGACAGAACTTTATTTTTGAAGAAAAAGGAATTTTATAATAAAAACTTTGGAAATTTAGAGGAAAAAGACACAATTAAATGATAAAAATTATGATATAAAATTATAAATAATAATATAAATTTTTATGGACAAAAATCTCATATAAGTTATATGATATAACCCCTATCAAAATCAATATCAATAGACTGTTTTAGCAAAAAGGTTTTGTCGAGCAATACGAAGTAAAACTGCAAATGAAGTGACACAAGCGTTTCAAAATATACTTGTTGAAAGTAAAATGCCACCAACATTCATACAGAGGTACCGACTTTGTCAATTAGCAATTCCAAAGAATGTTAATAATACGAGTTAAAAGCTTAATAGAAAGAATTAGTCCTACCTTGATGACTAGGATTTCTTAATCTTCATCAGAAAGTAACACGACGACATACATACAGAAGACATTTTTGTGTTGAAATTTGCAAACATTCCCCATGGCTTATTAAATCTAATTCATGGCTTATTAAATCTAAGGTATTCCAGTTATTGATTTATACATAACCGGGTTATAAAAGTGTGCATCTTTAATTTTTATACCACTCATGAAATTAGAGCCCATGTGGAGCCAAATTCACTTTCCTCAATTAATTTTTTACTATATGGACGAAATGTTTGGCTAGGTCTAATTCCAAATTCATTCAGCATTTCAAATCATTTCGAAAAAACCGAAAATTACTTACCCAGCTTATGTCCAATAACAACTTAATATCATTCCTTCCTTACTACTCCTTTATGATTGCAACATGCAAATTTTGGATTGCTATCCAAGAGAAGAGAAGAGAGAGAGAGAGGACAGGTTGTCTATATTCCCCCCAATGTCCTTTACTATAGTTAAAATTTAGAACCGACAATAAGCCTTACCAACTTGTTTACCCCACACAATTGTAAGCTTCACAAAAAAACAAAGTGCATTTGCAAAAATAGAAAATTTCCTTGCATTAAAGTCTATTCCAAACAAATATTAAACCCTGATTTCCTTATCAAAAATATTTCCTATGTCAATCATTATATTCTATTTTGAAAATTCCAAATAAGTTTAATTTCCATTCAGAGTCCCCGTCAAATCCAGGTAAAGACAAACCCTACAGCGAAATTTGCATAACTTATTATATAACACCTTTATCTTTACGTGTTCACAATCCAACATATCATAAGGAACGCACACATCTTAAATGTGAATTTGAATTTGTTCAATTACATTTACCTCTGAACGTAAGGAATGAACACGCTATTACTTCATGGTAATAAGGTGGACATTCCAGTTATCATATACATTTAGTATAAAAAAGGTGAACTGTCAAATTGACAGCTAGTGCAAGAATCGGGTAAATACCCGATTCTTAATTGATTTGATGATGATGATGATGATGATGGAGTTAGGCATAAAAGCATTTCATTGTGAGAAAATAATATTATAAAATATTATTTTCTCACAATGATAATAATTAAGAGGCAAGAATTGAGCCAATCTAACATTAGTTGGATTCTTGCACATCGAGGTCAACCAGTTATTTTTTTGGAACTGTTCCCTCTCTTCGCTCAACTTGTGGCAACCACCTGTGGGAGGTTTGTGCACAAGTTGAGAGAAGAAAGTTTGAGTAAATAAAAGGTAGGAATTGTACCAAATGGTAAATTCCATTGTTTATGAATGGATGGTTTTATGGTAAAGAGAGGAAAAACTTACCTTTTGAGGTAAGTTTCGCCTCTCTCTAGAATGTAAGAATATGAAAGTTAAGCAGTCGTGGTTTGCCTGTTGTACTAGTGAAATAGATACGTAATTGGAAGTTTTAATAAAAGTAAATCATTCGGATTCGGTGTAATTGCATATTTGTTATTTAATTCGGTGAAGAGTTAGTAAAGAAACGCTATACGAGCCTTTATATATTAGTATTTCTTTCAAATTGGGGGCTAAAGCCTTCTCCTTTTAGTGTCAGTTTGTCGTCAATTGTTTTCGAACATTTTCTTTTCTCTTTCGGGCGAGTGGTACGCCCTTACTACACCGGGGGGAGGCATAACTGTTCACTTAATCACAAGGAGGATTTGAACAACGGACACCCTAGCGTACAAGGATTTTTTACAAGGTATCGTACAAAATTTTGTAGTCCAAGGGAAATTTTAAAGAACCACGACTCCTTCCTTTTGTGCAGAACACTGAAGGAAGTAAATTCCATGAATTTTATTCGCATATTCGGGTAAATTGGGAATAATGTAACGAGTAAGCCAAAAGTTGGATTGTTCTTTGTGAACAATCCTAAGAAGTTTATGTATTATTAATAAAATAAGTTGATTTATTAATGTTTATATTCATTAAAAAAGTAAAGCATTTTATTAAGTGCTTTGTCTTTTGGATTAGGAGATTACATGTAAGGGTAAGAAATCACTACCTGAGATTTCTTACCCAGGTGCATTGACAAATGCCAATGCGGATGTAGATTACATATTAATATTAAAAACTAGTATGTAATAAAGGGAGAGAGACAGAGACAACATTCAGTAAGAAGTTGACTGCTGCCTTCGGACCTTCTCATCTCTCTCTCACGTAACCCGGTGGGCCTTCGGGCCTCACCGTTCTTGTTATCATTATTATCATTTCTATAATTAATAAATTTACATTACAATTCTTTTATAAATTTGATTGTTGATTATAACGGCATTACAATTATTTTATATTTAATTGCATGCGGGCATAACATGGGGCGCTTGACAGTGACGCTGGAAAGCCGCCCTACCAAGATCGGACTAGCCGTCCTATTTACATGATGACTCTGATGTCTCGAGCTTCCCACAATGACCTCTGGGAGACGACCTTTGACCGCTGACCATATCCACATCGCACCTGAGCCAAATCAACCGCAGCCACAACCGATGCCCAACAATTACATTTTGCAGGAGCAAAAATCTGGAGAGGAAGGAGATTGGCAGATGGAGTTATCATCTCATCTCTGGAACGCTGATGTCGCTTCCATGGTAAAGTAAAAAATTCCATCTCTCAAAAGAATCAGATGCGATTCTTAACAGAATGTTCTTTCGAACATTTCTGCACCGGCAAAAATAGAATCCGACAAATCGTCCATTCTAATCAAAAAGGTAAAACAAAATTTAAATCATAATTAAATTATCAGAACTTAAAAGAAATACAAAAAAAATGCAAACTTACCAGATTTACGTTGAAAAAGAAACATTTATGACTATGATAAACATTTTATAATACTTTATGAGAATTTCATAATTAAATGAGGCCAGCTAAAAGAAGCTAGGTTTTTTCCTCAATTTTAAAAATTTCCACCTAGTTAGGTTCAAGAAAGGAAAATAAAGAATAAAACTGTCCAGAAATTAAGGACATTAAATTTCATTCAGAAAAATTTAGATCTGATAAAAGTTTGCAAGTTTTGCATCAATTTAAATAATATAACCCTGACAAGTTGGTAAAACTTTACATAAAATAAATAAAAAATTTGCATATATTTGAATGACTTGACTTTGGCTTGAGCAACCAATGGTCAAAATCATTTTGAAAGCATGAACGGACCACTGTCTAGTTGACAGAGAGAAAAAGGACCAAAATGAGACAAGTTACTTGACTATTGAATATTGACTACAAATAAAGTCGCAGTTAAAATCTTAATAACTTTTACTAATTAACTTAAATCAACGAACTAAAGAGTTTTATACTCACTTTTAGTTTTCCACTCAATTTTAATTTGCAAATAAGAATTTGCAGTAAGAAATTCAAAAATTTCATGGAAAATGAACGATTTTTAGCAAAATATCTTAAAAACGCTGAAAACGCTGAAAAACGCTTCCACACCAATTCTAAGTAATTTTATGTAACCCAGCATTCAATTCTACACAGGAAGATAGTTAAAATTATTCTTTATAATAAATAACAAATTCAGAATTTACAAAATAAGAAAAATTTTAGTACTCGGGTGAATTGAGACAAAAAGGCAAAATTTTAGACAGATTTTTCAAAAATCCTAGAGAACGTAGTTTTGAAGATTTTAACGATCCGTTTTTTTTAACTAAGAGCAAAACTATCAAACTATTTCTAGACATTTAGTTTGTATTAAAAATAAAATTCCAAATCTACGAAAAGTCAGTAATTTTCAAAAATCTCCGAAAATTTTCATAAAATGTTTCAAAAAAAGTGTTCTTTTCGAACCTTATATGTTTTAAAAACGCATCTACGTGTAGACAGTCTTGTAGAGCTTTTAAAACTACGCTTGATTCTTTTAACAATCATCAATTTATTCAAACCGAAAAAGCGTAGGAATTTTAGGAAAAACAAGGAATTTTGGCATTTTACATGTAAAAATTTATACAAATTTCAAAAAAACTCAGTTCTCTCAGAAATTTATCTATTTTAATCTCGTACAATGAATTGTTTTCACGTTTGCATCATTTTAAACAAAAATTTTGAAAAAAAACTTCAAAATTTTGAAAATTTTTCGAAATTAACTCAATTTCGAAATTAAGCTTATTTCTTTTTCATTCTGAAATCATTCCCAAATTTCATTTCATCATAAACAGCATAAAAAGGCGAAATTTTCAGTCTTAAAATCAAAAGCGATTTTTCCAAGACATGAGAAATATTTTATGTCTAGACTTGACAAAAACTAGACCGGATTTTAATCCAGACATACAACTATAATTTAACAAATTATTTTACTGACATGACAAATACATTTGAAAAAATGTATCGACTAATCCGATTATCAAAAGTTGACCAAAATGACAAACTATGGCGAAGAGATCAACCCATCTAGATATAACTATTACGTTATACACTCGATCACCAGAAATCTAGATTTTATATCTACCTTATATTAGGCAAGATGCCAAGTGTGTTCGTACATACATCTCTCACTTAAAATCACTGCAACATTTTTGCACATTTGGTGATGAAACTTTAATTTTAATCTACACACTAATAAGCTGAAAGCTTTTGTGTGTCTGTCTGTCCTTATTAATTTTAAGAACAGATCCCAATTCAATGAACTTGGATGACATTAATTTGACTTTCAAATCTACACTTAATAAGCTGAAAGCTTTTGTGTGTCTGTCTGTCCTATTAATTTTTTTAACAGTTCTCAACTCAATCAAACCGGATAACTTTTTAATATGAATAAAAACTTATAAACTCGACATGTCAATCAAAACTCTCAATTATTATGCAATTAATTTAAATCCAACTTTCATGATTTTTATTTCAGACAACTTTCCTTAGGATTAATCCTCAAGTCAATTCAACTCATCTTTCATATATTCCAAACAACTTTTTATATAAATGACAATGAAGCTTAACTTTTGAATTAATCAATTTTACTTCTCTTTTCTTGTAATTTAACTTAAATTCAATTCTTGTCACTTCATTTCACAGTTAATAAAATTAAGAATCAATTTTAAACTTTAAAATTTTGAATTTAGAAATCAAATTATTACATTTTAACTCTTTAACTTCAATTCATTCTAAATTATAACACATACGACAGAGACATTTTAAGTTAATAAACAAACCGACAAACTCTCCATGTATGAGCTATCAAGATTTAGTATGATGTTCTGACACCTTTAGCTATACGCCTAATAATAATTGGAGTTACCTCACTGTATTTAGCTAATTTTATTAGGGAGAGATACGACTAACAGCTTTAACTTCGTTTATTCAGATGCAAGGTCAGTCACCTCATCCATATGAATATAGGAGATAGGCATACACTATCTTCCTCATTAATTAGAAATAAAAGCTAAAGAAAGCAATAATTCAAAACGCTATAACGCTTAAAGATTTTATACATACAATAAATTGAAATCATACAATTATATAGTTAAAAGGCAGATAAAATGAAATATAAGTTCAAATATGCAATCACTTTGTTGAAATAGCACTCATAATCAGTTAGGCATTCATTACATGCTAACTTAAGGCATAATTAGCCTCATTTTCAGAGAAAGTACGAAGTCTACCACGACTTCATAGGAATTCCTTCCCGAGATGCATGTTACTGGATCCGAGGCCTGGTGAAAGTAAGGAACATCTTCTCCGGGGCTGAGCAAAATCAAGCTCACAGTAATCAAAAGCTTATAGGACTTTACAGTACGAGCTTTAAATACGAGCAACAGTATTTACCCAAGACTCGATACTAAATTATATCATGTCTAAAAGAGTTTTACGCTGCAAATCGTATCTAACCAACATTTACCAGTGCAAGAATTCTAGACAAAGGAGCAGGCTAATAAATATTGCGACGGTAGACCAACTGCAAGCATTACTTGAAGTGATTCAGTTTTCAATTGGAAATAGCTATGACAAGTTATCTTTTGGGATTTATATTTTGGGGCCAAAGCAACACAGCAAAAATCCACTTCTGAATTTAAACAATTTTTAAAGAAAAACGACAAGCAATTTTCCAGGATTTTAGAATACGACACGCTAGAGTCTATTAAGCGTGCTGAATCTAATCAACTCTAATCATGGGGATGAGGCTTATTCCCGAATATCTTTATCAGGAGTTAAAAAGATCTGGACATATTACAGAAACGACTTTTGAACCATCCGAAATCAA
>JAQFZZ010000977.1:0-13247 GCA_034696405.1 Isotoma caerulea
TCTACAATCTACAAGATAGTCTTCTTTAGTAGGTATTTACAATGTTATAGACAATAATATCCCGGGTATTTCACCCTCTTCGGGTTTATAAGCCTTGGAGAAAATGTACAGAGTTTCTGTTCTGAGTTACGGGGTCTTATTCGTATACATGAGAGATGGATGGATTCGTCGATCTTGCGTTATAAAAACTGACTCTCTTGGACATCTTCTCGGCTAACTTGTGTTTTAGTTGTAGTTTAGTTTCTCGTCTAGGAGTATCACTTGTCCTTTTACTTTAGGTGGAAAAGTCATTTCCATTTCTAAAATATACTTATAGGTTGGAACTCCGAAGCGAAATAAATTTCGAAATATTTTTTTAAAATTTAAACTTAAGAATTACAAAAGGGGATATTTATGCTCTTGAAAAGTTGTGACGGGTGGTGGTGGTTGGTGTGGTGTTAGGTTACATTAATAGACCTTTCATTAGCATCATCATCTCATTTTTAATAAGGAAAGGGTTGAACACTTTTTTTTGAAATATACATTGCTTGCACTGCAATTTGAGTTAATAAAGCGATCTCTGTTTTCTTCTGTTGGTGGATTTCTCTACTCTTTCATTCATACATACACGTGCGTGTTTTCAGGGACTGAGAGAGAATCTCCAAAACAGTTAAACCACTGTCTAAAGGAAGTAGAAGTTGAGCGGCTGACTAATTTAACGTGGGATCTAAAGGATGACGTGGGGATTTCTTTTCACCCTGAACTGGGCACCGGAGACCGTTTATGTTTATTCGATTCGAAACCAACCGTAGTCACACATGGGTTATTGACTGTCCCTCTCTACCCATCTTAAACTATCGCTTTTGATTTTTGAGACAGATTTTTCGACTTATTATTCATACTTCAATTTCATATCTTCAAGCTTGAGATGTACGTTTATCCATTTTTAACCAAAATACTCTGCTCAGCTCAGCTATGAAGTTCAGTTAACGATTTAAAGTAACATCTTTGTTGGGAATTTTCATTAAACTGAATTTTTCTCTGATTTGTTAAATCAGGGATTTAAGCCATTTAATTTGAGACATTCTATAAACTGCAGTGATGTTTTAGTTTGTGGAAATGGGATAATCTTTCGAAATTGGAATCAAAAGTGCATTTGGCAAAAGTTAATGAAACGTTAGAAAGGAATAGAAAAAAAATCTGTTGAGACTAGTTGTTGTTTTGTTATACCTGCAAGTGCAGAACTTCATGAGAAGAATGTCAACTAAGAAAATTAGAAGGGGTTCAACCCGTTACAGCTCAAGAAGGCGTAAGTTTTTATATGTTAATGTCTTTAATTAAACTCTTTCTGTCTGATCTCCTTCCCAATTTAAACGATTTAATGCATATAAATGTGGTTCAGGTTTTTTTCAATACTTAAAATAAATTTATTTTCGCATTTCTAAAATTTATTCGTAAGCAAAATGTATGTATTTTTAGTCATCTATTTGATTATTCGTAAACCATTTCCCGCACCTGACGTAAGTCATTAATTTTTTAATCTTACGCAGGTGTCTGTCTACGCGTGGAATATTCGCAGAAAAATCTCCTATACAGTCAGTAGACTTTAATAACCTTCAAGTTAGCAGTTCCTATACTAAAAGATTTATTTGCTTACACAATTTGGTGAAATTATTGTTGATACATGTGTAAAACACTGTCCGTTTTCCTTGCAGTTCGCATAGGTCCAAAATGCTCTTTTGAGTAATAAGCCGGTATATTATTAGCACAAATATATTGCTTATAAATTCGGATTATCTTATTTTGCTGTAAAGAGTACATCGAGTAACAAACCTATATAGCAAATATCATTTCACTTAACACTTTTTTACCTTTTTTGCCATTGCATGAAAATCTTTCTCCTGAAATCCGAAAACTATATGAAGGAAAGTAATCGATTTTGTCTTTGCATTATAACTTTTTAAATAAATCTATGCAAAAAAATGCACAGAAACTTTATTGTATTCGACTATTCAGCAATGGCGCTGATTAGTAAGTGTAAGTTCGAAAACTTAAGTGGTCAAAAGTATCATGACCAAGACCTTGAGCTTGAGTTAGTTTTTATGGTAAATTTTGACATGCTCTTCACACCTTGTGATGGTCAGGGTTACTATAACTATACATTCGAGTAAATGGTTTGACATTTTAGATAGACAGGTGAAGTAAAAGCAAGCCATAATAGAATGTTGTTTCTTGTACGATACAAGCATAATAGTAAACAGAGAGAGGATGATTGACAGATAAACCTCGTATACCTAAGCATTATATAGAAAGTATATTATTTTAATATGATGGATAAACTTGAACATTTGACTGAAGATGAACACACTTATCACTAAATTATCCCATCTTCACTTGTTATGTTATGGGTCGTTTATCATTAAGTACATCATGTGGCGTACAAAAAATAACGTGCAGTTGATTAGTGTGTTATTTTCCTGGAGAAAGTTAACAGACATAAATGATCAAATTTCAGTAAATGTTGAACACTGTTAATAAACATTCCTAAAGTTTGTTTATAAAAAGTTTCTGAGGACTATCTTCTCGTCAGCGAAAGATGCTTAGCTTCTCCGTTCACTTAATAAATCTTTACGGTAGTTTTGGAAGCCATATACCGATTCAAAATAAAATCGTGTGAATATTTGTCTCGATTGATTTATTATGTATTGCGAGTTAATAAAGCTAACTAAAGATTTCGCTATTGAGAAATTGCAGATAATTGATGGAGATATGCCATATATTATTAATGTAATTAATGCATTTTTAATACTCTGTATACCTATTCTCCTCAGCGACCTATTGATGTATTAAGCTTTTTTTGTGCTAATAAGTTGATAAACTTTCCTCATTCCTGTAGTAGACACTGTGAAAGATGTACAATGATTTTTGGGTCGGGTGCAATCTGAAAAGTTTCATGTTACCCCGTAAACATTATACTAAAATTAGACATGCATTTTAATGGATGGAAAGTTTATGATCCATAGTGAAAGCTTGTCGTTCTATAAAAACTTCCTGTGTATAATACATACTTATAATCACTTTCACAATAACCAATAAAATAAAATATAATGTCACAATAAAATGTTTGAAACATTTTCAAATGCAGATCAACAAGATAGATCTTAGAATTGGTTGTGCAGGAAAGGAAATGTACAGCTTTCAACTATGTTAATCTTTTTATGTAAGGTAATTCGTGAGATGACTTTCTCCACGCAAAGTGTTTGTTTAAAGACAATTTTATGCCAATCGATATGTTCCTTAATTTTCTCCTCAAGATTCTTATTAAATTTCTCAAAGCGAATGTTCAATTCCTCTACCTTAATTTTCTTCCCAATCCTCTAATTGTTTCCCTTGACATAATGCAAATGTTTTGTACATAATAAATATCAAGTATCAACTTTAATCTTTAGTTCCTTCCCATCGCAATCTCATAGTAATTTCTTTGTTCTTCCACAACTAAAATTGTTCAAGAGAGGTGTTTTCTTAATAGTTTTAATTTTTGGTCAGAAGCCGAGTTCTCCTCCCAAGCCATTAATTAATGTCCAATCGAGCCATTATCATTTTTATAAATGCGTAAACAGGCTCCACTTGTCTTAGTGAAATTTACCCCCTAGTGTTGTGTAATTTCATCCGAAGGCATGCGCTGTATTTTTCAAAAAAACAGTTCCCTACCAATCTATCTATCTATTACCAATCTGCAGTGTGTAACTTTTTTGTTATAATATTATTGTAGTAGTGTGACAACTTGGTACATTTTAAGAGTCTAAGTCGAAGTTTAAATGGTATATTATAGGTTGTATTATTGGTACGTTAAATGTCGTCTTCAGTGTTAATGTTGTTATCCATCCGTTCTTCCTCTTTTGTCTTTCTTGTCTCAAAGAAGAAAAAAATCAGTCAGCGTTCTTATGTTCTGTGAACTCTTGAAAAACGTACATAGATACAACGACGTACATCTGCAATGAGAGTATTTTCCTAAACACTTTTACATATCTCATAGCCATATCGTTTTTCTTCTCTTGTTGAACATCTTCATGCATGATCCATGTTTTTTTCTCACCTCTTGATTTAAGTAAATAAATTCCTGAAGTTTAGCACCTCCTTCGCTTGCGGTTTAAACTCTTAAGTGAATGAATAGGAAACAGATTTAGTTCAGGATTTGAACCGGATGGAGTCAACAGGCTATGGCTTCGTCTCTTTCTGATCTTACCAAATTTAAAGTTTCCTTTCAACACTCAAGTTTTTGAAAATTTGGAGAATAATTTTTCTTAAATTTTGGCCTTACCTTAAAAAGTTTCATCCATTGTTTTTTTTTGTATTACAGACAGTTCTGTCTTTTATTAAGCATCTCTTGAGTTATTCTTTCAAGAATTGTGTGATAATTAAAAAAGCTTATTATAGTTAAACAAAAGCTTTAAAAAACAGCTTAAAGCTTTTTACTTAAAAAATGAAGCAAAAAGGGCAAAGAAGCGAAAGGGCTCGTGCTCGGTTGGAATTTCGTCGAAATAAATCGAAAGGGATGACTGGAGTGGCTGGTCCAGACGGATCATCCGACCCTTATTGTGACCCTTCCTCAGCCAGTTTATTCCAAAGGCGAGGGAGGAGTCGTCATATTTTCGGTGGTGACATTGATTTCTTTGGTATGTTTTCCTCACGAGGCATTAATTATTTTTACTTGCATGCCTTTAGTTTAATAGTGAAACAGTAAATGTTCAAAGGGAATTAATGAGCACGAGTTGTTGTTCATTTTCATGTTATAGTTACTTGAAAATTTTCATTTGTGAGAAGATCAAATGAATTCTTTCTGGCAAGTTTATTCCCGTCGTAAATTACAGAGTCAGACGGGGCTAAATAAGCACTTAGTATTCCATTCCAAAACTTTTATTGTTTCTCATCAGGATAGAGAGAGAGAGTGCATCTCTGCGCAATTATAATACATTTAATACAATGGAAATTAGTGGTAGGGAAATAAATAGAGAAATAGAGATTATTATATATGTCCAAGTGCAATATCAAGTTTAGAGACCAATTCCAAGCGTAATAAGATGCCGTATAACGCTGCTGTATTGCTAGAGGCAGGTATCTTTATCTTTCTTATCGTGTCAGATTTTTTTGGGCAAAGTACTTGCAATTAAAAGGATTGTTTACGGATTACACTGCACAATTGGGTTATTAAGACTCATTTTATATAAACAGAAAATGCTATTTTTACACAAATCCACCATCGCAGCAGTCTCCCATAGTTTACTCACTTTTTAAACGGTCCATGTGCATTACTCCCTGAAATACTTGAAATCTTCGAGCTACACATTTCCTCTAAGGTTTAGGTAGCCAAGCCATACTTTATACAGTAAAAACCATACTTTTAAACTTTTAAATAAACTGGACCCATGTGGAGTGGTCTTATGCCTTGAAACAGTTTTTAAATGAAAATTTGCTCCTAGCAGAACGTAATGTATGTATGCTTAAGGGATATTTCTTTGAAGATGAACTATTTAAAAAAGCGGAGTGTATAATAGCCGGAGGTTTTCTATTCTAATGTTCATAGTGAATATTTTGACATGTTTTGACATTCTCTTATCCTTAAAGCTGACATGTAGCGTTCCCGTAGAATTAGCGTGAAATTAATTGGTACGTTGGACTCGCTTGGTGGCAAGTGGCAAACGCAACCTATTCCCTCCCATCATCGCATAATGTATATTTAACACACTTTGCTTGCGCACGAGGTCCATGTAGAACACTTCTTCGTGCGGAATGATTTGCAAAAGTCTTTTTAAAAAATCGGAACCATAAGCCGTAAAAGTTTGCTGAGTTTTGGTCTCGAAACATGTGTTTGTAGCTGGTACTTGCACAATTGGTTTGTAAGCAAATGGTGTCAAGTCAAGAACCACATAAAATATTTAGCCGTAATAATAATAATATGTTATGGATTTTTTTAGAGACGATGGATGATAAATTACATGTACTTTATTATAAAAGAGAAATCTGCGTATTTTTTTTATAAATTTTTCCTCAGAGAGATATGTATCAACTCCGCCTTTTTCAGTTATGTATTTTTCACCTTTGGCCTTTTTACTTTAATTTTTCATTTTTCATTGAAATAAAAATGCCAACCTGTCTTCCCTAGGAATTCAAAGTGTAAAGTAAAGACAAATATGCCTTGGAGGAATTGTGTACCGCACCAAAAAAAAATACTTTCAGACTTTTACACTAAACTTAAGTATAAAATTTAGCAGCATTATTTATCAAAGATAGCCAGCAGCAGATTATTTTCTAGATTCTTGTGTCCAAGTATTTAAAAAATGTACATTTATAAATTGTACCGAACCAAACCAGGGTTAAGTTCTAAAGGTTGGATGGAGAGGAATAGATTAAAATTTGAAAGTGAAGTTGAAATAAGATGGTAATCATTTAGTAATAGTGATGATGGTTACGGGAACGAAACCACTGAACTGTAGACTGTACTATAAAGATGAAGATATTGCCTACTGGTTGAATGAGGTGTAGGCGGTTGAATGATATGATAAATGATAATCATTCCTCGTTTAGTGGGATTTGATGTGGGAAGAAATAGAGTTGGATTAAATTATTAGTGGTAATAAGTACTCTTATACAGGCTTAAATTAAAATAAAGAGATTCTCAATCTTAAGTTCAGTGTGCTTTCATTTAACCAAGAACAACTATACTTTTATATATTATATAGGAATATTATCATTACTAAATGTTTTGAAGAATAAGATCTCATCATCAAGTACGTTTTTTAATGTTTGACTAAGTAAGTAAGTCATCTTGAGAAGAAAGCTCGTTGAAAAAGAGAATGTGTATGTTTGGGATAGCAATGCCATGTCCTACCCGCCCATATACTTGTCTGTCTTGGATAATGGAATGGAAATCCCATATCGTATTTTTTAGTAAGATGACTAGCACATAAACTGTTGATGAAACATGGGACATAATCCTGGCTTTCTACCAATATTTTTACTAATCACTATTTTACGTTAGAACTCCCCCATGGGATGTTTCTTATCTTTGCGGGTATGTTGACGAAAGGAAAAACTTTAGAGAGATCACTCACTCCTTGAGATAAGAAGGATTTTATTGATTTTAAAGTTTTAAAGTTTTAAGTATAAAATTTTAAAATTTTAATGAACTTCTAAGAAATGTATTTTTTACACACGGAAGGAGTGAGTGATCGTTGTAAATAGTTGGTAAAAGTTGATTTCGGAAGAAAAATGTGTAATCATAAATTATGATGTTTACTCCCTGTCTTGTTTTGTTGCTCGTGTGATCTGAAATGTGATATTTGGATGAAGGTTTTTAGCTGAAATTCCGTTGGAAGACTAACTGTCTCATTTAAATGACAAATGGAACATTTGAAGTTCTTTAATGGTTTTGGTTCAAATGGCATGGCATCTGGGATGATTAGTTTTAGACGAGATATTATTGAAAAGTGTCAATTTAATTAAGACATGTGTGTTCTATTTCTTATATGGTTGCAGGTGATGAGGGAGACATTCTGCCTTCGGCTCCACCCTTGGAAGTTTTGGATGCTGTCGCTGGTTATGAAATATTGTCTTTCGATTCGGGTTAGTTCATCTGTTTTTCATTTATAATTTTTTTATTGAGGGTTTTATTAATTGTGTTGATATATTGATAATTTATAATGGAGAAAGTATTTTATTAAATGGTAGCTTTGTCTTATTCTTGGACTTATATATCTAAGCTTGGGCTAAAACCCAGTAAAGCACTTAAGGGTTTAAAAGATTCCTTTAGAAAAACATTTAAGTCTCTGATTTTTTATCACCAACTCTTTGTCAACAACCCGTGTTTAATACACCCTGTTCAAAATCAGTGCATCTTTTTCACCAGATGTGCTTTGATTTCAATTTGCCTTTTTTTGTTCCACAATATAATTTATCTAATCCGGAATCCAGGATGTATTTAATTTTCGCAATGTTGAGTAACATTCTTTGTGAGTGCGAATTCTTCATTGAGAGTACAGTCGGCTAGGCGTTTATAGTTTCCTAGAAGAGTACTTAGGATGAATAGAAGAAGTATTGAAAGTAATAGGCTGTTTTATAAGAGGCTCAAGTTTGCAAGGTGGCACGAAGCCATGATCATTGTTTCCATTGTAGAATCAGAAATTAGCGAAAGATAAATTTAACTGACATTTATTGAGTTTTTTATTTGCATGCCATGAATTCAGAAGATTTCTAGGCTCCATGATGAACATTCAAACATCTCGTTCTACTTCCTCCTTTATGTCTTTCAAATAAGTTTCAAACTCCAGGAAGAAGGAAAAGTACATTTGCTCGCCCACCACTCTTCTTCCACTTTTTTCCCTTTCTTTTTTATATTTACTTTCTCAAATATAAAATCAACTAGTGATTAAATTCACTCAAGATCAGTACTTTTATCATCAGATCCGTTGTTTATACTTCGAGATAGGAAAACTAACAAGTAGAACAGGAAAAGAAATTTGATTTCTCCAGTTTTACAAGACTGAAGATGAAACGAATGTGTGTACGATATGCTTAGTTTTTTCTTTAGCGAAATAATTTATCAGTAGTTCAAGACTAAACATTTCAATAAAGGAGTCTATTTCCTGTTCGTTTTTTATGACTGTAGATGTAATTTTGCCCTTCAATGTGTGATATTGTATATTGGCATATGTTTAAAATATCAAACTTGTGTACTTCAATTGACATTGAAAATTGAATCGGCTTAATTTTAGATATTTCCGATTAAATATAGAATGGAAAAATAAAGCCAGACATCCATGTGAAATTCCATAGTTTATTTTTACATTTTTATAGAAATTTACCTTATCATCATCAATAGCTTTTCTTTGATATTGAAAACATTCATATGGAGAAAATAACACATTTTAACGTTAATATATGTGAGACATTTCTGTACTTGCTTTGCTAAAAAGCGATAACCGGAAGGCAAAAAAATTGCTCATGCTTTCTTTGTCGCATGAAAATAAAGATTTTTCTAAGAGAATCTGTGACAAAGGATGAATAGTTCCATAAAACCAAAATAAACTGCTTCAAAAACACTTTTTTTCAGCAATGAGGCAGGATGTTTACTCAACATTAATTCCAGACATTTTGCGAAAATTTTTCTAACACTTTAATGAGCAGTTTACGATGCGATAACATCTGAAATGAAATGATTATGTTTGAAATCAAGAGTTCGATATGTGTGTGGCGTTTACTTTGTAAAACATTCATGCAAAAATATACAAAAATCGATTGCAAGATTCCATATTCCATTTCATCTGTTTTTACCGTTGCGTTGCGTTAGTATATTTGAACAAAGAGCCGATTCATCTAAGAAAATATTTTTGTTTGAAACAACCTTCCTTCATGTTAGGCAACAGAATGTGTCATAAACGCTTCTATTTATCTTTTTATTGAGCTATTAAAAAATCTAGGAGGCGATTTTATTTTTGCACGCAAACTTTTCCAAACGTCATTCCAATATTAGGTAAAAGGGGAAAATTTACGCGTATAAATCAAGTGCAAATAAATTGTGTAGACGGCGTCATGGGAAATCCTTCATTTGCCGTTTTAAGTTTCAACCCTATTCAAATTTCTGTCTTTGAAAGATTCAAAGTCTACTTTGAAATTTGACCCTTTACCTTGCCTAACAAAACTTCAAGAGTGAAGCACTCGAGGTTTGGCAAAGGCTTAGAATGCATCTACGCATTAGATAAGATAGTAAAATATCGAGTTTACGTGATAACAAAGAAGTGAAAATGAGCTTCTTGACGAATCGAAGACACCGACAATAATAGCGAACATTTACTTTGGCTCGGGTCCTCTCTGTCTTGATCTATCTTGCAGAAAAATAACTGTTCTTTTTAGTCTAGAAGATGATATTTTTATATAAAGATTTAGAGCTGAAAACTCTGGGTGAAATTTTATATTTGATAGATGGAATCTTTCAAGATATTATGATCTCGCTTTAAAGCTAATATTGTTTTGTTTACTTTTGATCTATTTGTGAGCTCATTTGCATGCACAAAACCGTATTGGAAGGTTGATGGTGTAAATAATATTTGGTTCAAACTAAACTGATCTGTGCAATGGTACGAGATCTTCTAGATGAGATAGGAAGGGCTCGACAAAGTGGAAGGTGTCAACTGGTTGATGGACACATTATGGTACACATACAACCTTGTCGAGTGATCGTTGTCTATTTTGCAAATTCTTTTTTATACTTCAGATTTAAATTTTAAATGGAAAATGCTTATAAGGTTTAAGGTAGTTTTGTTTTGTGTGTGGCATGGCATGCTATAAAGATATTAAGCGTGAGATAAATTATATTTATTATTATTATTAGGATAATTTAGAAAAACACAAGAGATGTGTAATTTAAAATCCTAAGAGAGTTGTGTCTCTTGGTGTCCGTGATTGTCAGAATGGGAAGCCAAAGCGATTCATTTCACTGGCTGAGGTGGCAATGGTATTTAAGAAGATGTCAGTTGTAGTCCACAGTGAAGTCTGTCACAGAAGTGGCGTGTCATGTCAGGAGTTGTTGGAAGGGTAGGATCTATAGGGTGGTAAAAGCATTTGGTTTGGGTGTCTTTTTGAAATTCTTATCTAAGTTGTAGATTGAAGCTATCTCAGCACCACAAGATGAAATATACAACATAAAACATCTCACTATTCATCACACTTCAATCCCGAGATTGTGCACGAATATTTTTGGCAACTCGCCTCAAACGGATCTGATCACAGCATGAGATTTTTTATTGCCAATTTTTTCAACGAGACTAGTTTTTTTCAGAACGAATTGTGGCTTCATACTGTCTATCACTTCTTTCATGCCTACCTAAATAGTAATTCTAACACCATCCACTTCGGATTAAATGTTCTCTGCAGCCTTTTATATGGAATATGTATAGAATGCAAATGTTCGGAAGGTTTTGGATTATTTTATTTCCTCCAGTTATGCATGACCATTTCTTAGATTGTTGTTCAGTTTAAGAATTCTAATGAGGATGGTAGGTACGGTCATATTTATTAATAGGGGGAAAAATTAAGCTGATTTGGCAGCTTTTGAGAGAATAGCTGGAAATGGAACGTTAATTAAAAACAAATAGTAGCCATGTTGATTATTTTCAGTATCTCATACATTACTTCATACTTTATAAATGGCACTATAATTTTTAAAAACATGTTAAATTAAAAATGTCTGTGTATTTTGTGTTAAAAAGATGATGTATGTTTTACCAATTCTAAATATTGGAAATATTTTAGGAGATAAGTTCGAAGTTTTAAGTACGTTTCTCCCAAAAGTTTTGTTTTGATTGTTCATCTTACCAAAATTAGAATTTATAGCTTTACTGTAAATGAACACGTGGTGAAACTCTAATTTACAGATAAGATTGCCCAAGATTTATAGAACTTGGAAACTTCATCTGACCCAGAAATCTTAATTGGTTTTTTCGGAGATTTCAAAAGAACTAAATTGGAGTTTTACTTTCCTTTTAAATATATATCTTTATTTATTTAAATTGGTTGTAAAATTAAAAGACCAATAATAATACTTAAATAAACTAGTTTACAAGCATTATATAAATGGAAAATGATTACCTTAGTATATCTATAAAGAAAACTTTTTTCTTTAGTAATTCTAATCGTATCAGGCACTTTTTTCTTTATAGGGTGCGAGCTATAGTACTCTCACGGACACATCAGCCCAGTATTTAAAAATTTACGATGAAGAACCATATATACTATATCTTAAGGATATAGTATACATGGTTCTTTACCTCAATGTGAAGAACCGGAAAGGTCTATTTATTACAAGGGATAGTGATATCTCATTTGTAAATTGTTCAGTCGATGAATTTGGATGTTGATTGCTTAATTGGCTCGCTGTTACAAGTTATTAGTAAACATTACTTAAGAAAGGTGTTCCCATATGTTATTTTCTGTTACGCATAGTTTAAGCAACTTTGTAATGGTAGGCGTTAGAACTTAGTGCTTAAGTAAGTTGATATTGATACCGGGTTTTTTGTAGGTGAAGCTCAGTTCCTGCAACAGATCTCTTTTTCCAAGACATAAATTATATCAAGAATGGCAGGTTTATGGACATACCGAATTATTGATAGCCATCTCTTTAGGAATCACATACACACACACTTCTCTTACACATATGGCTTCGGATATAAAATACTTTGGTTGGAGTCATGAATCACCTACATGCAGGCAAAACATGAAAATCAAAGTGGCTATAGAATTATAGAAACAATAGGGGAAATAGAGTTTTTTTAAAGTTGGATGATAAGCTTTTGTTTGTTGTTATAACTGTCAGCTAGATAAGTCCTGGTTGATGTTATTTATTGCGGTGGAATTTTTTATTCATCCCCTTTGGATTTTCGGATTAGAAAATCTGGAGTGCAAAATCAGTTCTTTTTGTATATGAATTTTAGTATTGTGAATTTAAACTAGAAGGAAGAAAACAAACCTTGAAATTCATCGTTCTGTTTTATTTGGAAAAACTTTGTAAGTAATGATTCATGTAGAATGTAGTATTTTTCCTTCTAGATCTCACGTTTTCATAAAATAATATATCTTACTGAACAATGAATGGAAATAATTTACATCATGTGTTTCGTTCAAAATCGGTTTTATAATGGTATTTATGTTTTCAATTGTTATAGTAGTAAGCGTGCCACCGCCAGAGCCCTATGGTGATTTTGAAATGCTGGATCCAGGACAACAAATGCTAGGGACTTGGACCCCTTCTCCAGAGTATAGTTTAAGAACTATCATTCCACATGTGAGTACTTCAATTGTCTATAAAATACTATACCAAGCACAAATAAATACAGTCATTGCCTCATTTATTCAGAGAATTGTATGATTTGCAAATGTCTATAATTTTATTTTACATTTTATTAGGCTTAAAATAGTAATTTAATTTATTGCAGAATTAGAATAGATTTAGCTCTGTAGTTTTGGCTCATCTCAAGTCTCAAGTGTCATAATTATAATCTTTTATGTAAATTATTTTTTTATCCTTTTAGATGACTGAATCAGTAGCTCGTACAGCTCTGATGGGATACGTAAAGAGTCACTGCTGCTGGGGGGTTGGAGCGGCCAGGGGGATGTCTGTCACTGGAATTCGTCATACTTGTGCTTATCATGTAAGTTATTAATCTTGAAAAATGTTATTGACAGAGCTGACCCCAGCTAGTTATCGACTTGTGTAA
>JAQFZZ010000978.1:0-13244 GCA_034696405.1 Isotoma caerulea
ACTTACCAGTGGTTTTAATCATTTTTACCAGTGGTATGGTAAAAATGTCTAAAAAGTGGTAAAAACGAAACCCTGGTGGTAATAACTGGTAAAAACTAAAAACAGAGATTTAGGGGCCACTGGAACTAGCAATTCATATGCAGATTAGAAGCTTCTTACAGTTTTATGATTGCTTATCATTACCAATATTTAAAAAAATCACGTTTCGAAAGAGTGTTTTAGGCTTACATTATTTGGTCATTTTCAATTTCAAGTATTTCATCCTTAGTTTTTCGTAATGATGTCTTACTTTTACTTTTAAACGTAAAAAAATACTTTACTGTTCGATCTTACTATTTTGTAAGTGTCGAGTGAAATGATAATCTTAGGAAATAATTCTATTTTTATTCACTTCTTACATTCAACAAAACTTTATATAATATTTTTGGCGCAGTACCAGAGCAGTAGTGGGCACATAACAGGGTTAGGGGATTGTGTCGGGTATGGGATAGGTTGGCTCCTCTCTAGAATTTAATACAATTTTTTAATGCGATTTTGTTATCCTGGAGCTCGTAGAGCGACAGTTTTGGGACAGTTTTCTATGGTATTTGTTCATGGATAATATGAGACATATGTTATTGCTCTATGACTCTTTTTTGTCACCATTAATGCATAATTAGCCGTATTTGACGCTTGACACGTATGAAAATGTGATTACGGGGGTTTTTAATTGCCCCGCAGGTGCATAGCCTATGCTTTAGCATAGGCCAAAGGAGGTGGGTGGTGGTTTTAATTACCCCGAAAGGGTTGTGACCAAAGGCCGCGTTTTTGTGCCTATACATGAGAAATATGTACGCATGATAGGGAACATGGTCTTTATCTTATGACGTCATCTGTCACGTGGTCTGCATACCTATTCATGTTATTTTCACGGGTATTTTAGAGGGTACGACAACAGAAGGGTGGGAGTGGGTTTTGGAAATTTACTGTGGTCATGTTGACAATATTTTGAAGGGTTATTATTGGGTAGTTTTCTATGGCCTTTGTTATGGGGTGTCGCCGGATGCGACTTAAGTTGCTAGGATTCTCTTCCTACGATTATCGCTTTAGTAGAATCTTGCAAACCAGGGTTGTAAGGCCTGACTTGCAAAACAACTTTGTTATTCCGAACTCTGGAATTTCTGCAGACTTTAGGGTTCCGACCTAGGAACTATGACTTTATTCTGTCTTGTGGCTAACTAATGACTTACTACTTATGGGCTCAGACACTGGAGCTACGACTTATAGGCTCAGACACTGGAGCTATTACCTATGGGCTCTGACTAATGAGCTATGCTTTATGGCCGATAATCCAATCTTCAATTACTAGATGGCTTCTGCAAAGGTGTGAACTTCCAACACGCTACGATGCTGACAGCTTAAGATGTTCACGATGGGAAGCTAGCTCACTGAGATGATTGTTGCCGTCTGTGACTTCTACTCAATGAGATGCATAACTGCAACTCGAACAAGTTTATGCTTAAGACATACTTCCAGGAGCTCTTTTATTATGTCTTTACTCAACAAATTACCACAACAGACTGTGCAAGTTTGTGCTTTGACATTTATCTATATACTAAATTAAACAAGGAATGTATTTTATCAATATTAAACTAAATAACATACAAGAGTATACTAATGTTGTTGTGCCACACCAAATATTTATTTGTTCCGGACTTCTTCGATAGATCTTCAATCCTACCTCAACTCTTTCGGTCTAAATCCTAATGGGTAGCGAATATGCAAATAACTCGACTGCTGGCCTGCCTCTAACTAGCTCTTTGCCAATAAAGGTGTCAAGAAATCAATCAGAATAGACGAGATAGTTACATAAACGAACTTAGAATTTATTCGGAATTTAATGTCAGAACTACTTGACAAGCAAAAATGTTACAAAAGGAAAAATTGCTAGCCAACTGGCAGCGTAACAGTCAGAGTGTAGAAATAATACTGAATGCGCCGAACAAACTGGCAGCATAACAGTCGGCGAGTAACAATATTATACTGAATTAGGGAGGCACTTTGTTTCGTCTTAAATACTTGTACACATTAAGATAACGAGGGTCAAACTACACAAGACAAAGAGATTAAGTAGGGCAAACGACTGCGATCGTTTTCAGGTAGTTGAATTATAAGATTAGTCGAGTAACGGTAAAAAAGGTAAAACATAATACAATTGATTTTATGACAGTCACAAGAGATAAAATTTACACATGGGACGACTAGCAGAAGAATTTCATTTACAGCTTGAAACCAAAAACTCAAAACTGACAACTCAAATCTCAAACTCGAAACCAAAAACTCAAAACCAAAACTTATATCTTAATTTAGGTATCAACTTATAACCTAACCTTTTATAACCCGACCCATCTTTCTGGCCTAACCCATAATTTTAACTTTCTTTTAATTTTATTCTATTACTTAACCTAAACAGTTTCTGGCTGTTCACCGTCCCGTAACATGGGGTAATGTGAGACACATGAAATTTCCAATGGTTCGTTTATAAAATATGGTAATTAGCAGTATTTATTGCCTATTAGAGGTAATAATGCCTAGTTATGCATAAAAGTCTGATAAATATAGTTAATTATTTACCCGGCAAGGGCATAGAGTATGCTTAACAAATTGTGAAGTAAATGCTGGATAATAGTATTTATTGCCCCAAACGTGGCTGTGACCAAAGACCGCAGAGTAATTTTTTAATAAAAATTTGTAATTTTACTACAAAATCAAAACAAAAGACTAAAAGTGTGAGAGAAAAAGGAGGGGAAAAGACCAAGTTTATGAGTAGACTGTATGATTTATTTTATTTGGCTTTATTAATGCTATAATACAATGCAAGTGTATGCGGTTCGATACGAGAATGTGATGCTTGTTGTGGAAGGTTTTCGTTTCTCAAGCGTGAGAAATTGCAAAAAATGCTAGGTAGGTTGGCTTTGTGCTGGGTTTTGAGTCTAAACCATACAGGGTGTTGCATAAATTTGTACCCATGCTTTGTACGCTATAATTAGACCGAAAATAGTCACATGAAGCCTGTTTTGGTGACACAAACCGTTGTTTCGGAGTAAAAGGGATTGGTTGGATGTGTTTTTACTAGAGTCACGCAGTGTAGATTTCAGGGAGCGTTAGTACAACTATAAGGTGCAGTCAAAGAATTGTTCCCTTAAACCTAGAACCCGATCAGCACGATCGGGTCAAAAGTCTAGTCATTTAATAGATTTTAAAGCCTTTCAAATTAAAAAAATCATTTCTAAATCTTATAATAATAAACCATTGTAAATGGTATATGTAATTGTAATGTAATTTACTTTTTAATACCATAGTAATTAAATGTAATTTACCATTGTAATGGTAAACCAGTTGGCGAAGCTGCAATGGAGGTTTTTGAGGATTCTAGGAAAGTAGATCCTCCACCTTAGTTCCCGTGGACATTAGATCCCCCACCTTAGTTCCCGTGGACATTAGATCCCCCACCTTAGTTCCCGTGGACATTAGATCCCCTGGACAATAGATCCCCTGGACTGTCCAGGGGATCTATTGTCCAGGCTGGATATTAGATCCCTCATCTTAAATCCCTTACACATTAGATCCCCAACACCTTAGATCCCCAAAACCAAATATTAAGTAAAGATTTCATGAACATGATTTGACACATTTTACAATGATGTTAATGTGCCAACGGGTGCCGGGTCGGTAATGATTTATTTACATCAGTAAGTATTAGTGATATGGTCAATTTTAATTCAACTATATTCGAGTGTTCCATTATATCTGAGCAGACGAATGGGACTTGCAACACAATTAACTCATGATAATTGTTACAGACTTTGGAAATTAGATATGTATTTGCTTTTGCATTTTTTGACGTTTTAAAGGTTTATTTTGACAATTTTTACCGTTTCTGTTAATCTGTAAAATCTGTTAATTTCAGATTTTACAGATTAATTTTTACCCATCATTGTTTTTAAATCTGCTTTGAAGTGTTTGAAATCTTGTACATGAATAGTTTTTTTTATATTTGGTTTCGGGGATCTAAGGCGTGGGGTTCCACTGCCCGGGGGATCTAATGTCCAGTGGATATATTGTTGAGAGTATCTAATGTCCTGGGAGTCTAAGGTGGCGGATGTAAGGTGGAGGATCTAAAGTGGGGGATCTTATGTCCGTTCACCGTTTTTGAGAATGTTGTTTGATAATTTGAGGTTAAATTTTTGCCGTTGGAATTTTGCATGGTTAGGGGAAACCAATGGGCTCGAATTGTATGTTAAAATCTTTTACAGATTGGTGAGTACATGGAGCGATCATGCGACTCCAGAATACAACGGATTTCTATATGAACTATAAAATACCTACAAAAGTGCTAAATAATGCGAACGCTCTTAATTATTGCAAAAGTTTACTTTGGGTCATTCCCCTTGAGTTGAGTTCACATCCCTTCTTTTCAGGGGGCTCTGATTATCGAAAGTTTTATCCTCTATTTTTAATACAGAAGCTCTTCTTCTAGTTTGTGTAGGTAATATATTTCTATGGGGGAAACAGTGTTCTGGAAAAAGATGTCCAGTAGCGGTTGAATTGTAAAAGGGGTGACACGTTCGTAGATTAAATTGTGGGAATGAGATTTTTAGAATAAATGTTATCGTTATCACAATACATCAATTTTGCATTCACATTATGGTGTTCTGGTATTCAGTGGATAAATTAACTTAATTGCGTCAAATGAGCAATTTGAAATTGAGCAACCCATAAAATAAATCACGAATAGTAGATTTTCTGGTTCAGTTAGACAGTGTCTAGGTGGTTGAAAATTAATTTTGGTTGATAATGTCATACTTAAATTTATTTGGTTCAAAACTATGAAGATTTTTATCAGAAAGGATCGACAAAAAATATATTTCCAAACTTAACATTCTCTAATTACCCACAGGAATAAAAAACTAGCTGCCTGGGCTGTGTCAAACTGTCATGGTTCTTGGACTCCAAGCAAAAGGCGACATCTGGTGGACGAATTATTGAAGTTTATTAAAATAGATATTTATGGAAAATGTGGGAATTTGAAGTGCCCTGAAAACTTAGTAACAGATGTCTGCGAAAGTGCCGCAAGCTGTCACAAATATATTGGTTCTAAATACAAATTCTACTTAGCATTTGAAAATTCAATGAGCCCAGAATATATCACAGAGAAATTTTTCAACCCTTTGTACCACGGCACGATCCCTGTTGTTCTTGGTTGGTTTTAAAAACATTTACAAACCAAACTTTATGATGAGGACAATCAAAGAATTATAAATCAGTATTTTTAAATTAAGATCATTTTATATTTTAAATAGGTGGAACGAAAGAAGACTATCTCCGTGTGGCGCCAAATGGATCCTTTATCCATGTAGAAGACTTTAAAACTATTAAGGAACTAGCAGATTACTTACTTCATCTTGATTCGCATCCAAAAGAATATATGAAATATTTTGAATGGACCAAGCAGTTTAAAAAAGATGAACGAAATGCGATGCAACGTGCCTTTTGCAAACTTTGCAAGAAATTACACCAAAGCAGCAACACTGATTTGAAATCATACGCAGTAAGTGGAAACGATTGGTGGTTTTATGCAAAAGATTCAAACCGGGAAAAGCCATTTCGAAGCTTTAAAAGAAACAGTGACGGAAGAATCCTGTTTTCTGAGGATATTTCAATAGCACGGCGATTTGTAAAAAAACCAGTTATTCATGTATCATAGAGTATGAGTATGATACATGATGAAATTATGAAAAAGCAACCAACCATATATAACTATTTTATTTATCATTTTTTCAAACAACTTATGAATTATATAATTTATATTTTTAGTTAAAGCAATTCGTGAAAGGTGTGTGGCATATTATTATTATTATTTGCATAAATATGTGGCACTGACAACATTTCAATTTATCAAACCCTATGAAACAAAATTATACAGATCCAATCAGGGCTTGGTGGGATACCATGTTTAGAAATCGTATTTTAAAAAATTCCGGAATGAAAAATAGCTTTTAGTTAAATTATATTTCGTCTATTGTTTACCACTTCTTTGGAGTGTCTTTGTGGGACTTGGAATGAGTACAATTTATACTACCCGCTTGAGTCCGTTCAACACTAACCACTTAATTGTTTATTCGTAGTACCAATTGGTATTTGTTTTGCAATTAAAGGGATGACATCAAGTTATTTTTGTAAGTTATTCCAATAGTGTGCTTACATTCCAATTGTTTTAGAAAGGAGGGAAATGAACAGACGGATGACTTACAGTTTGTTGGATTGAGGACTTTTTCATACAAAGATAATCCGCATTCTCCAATTTTGTCCAAACTTCTATATGCCTTGTTGAGGTGGGTTGGAAGGTTTTCAGCTGTCGCTTTTAAGTTTGGTTTGGACGAACAAACCCAGTTCGATTTTTAATTTTTCAGTTTTTTAGAGGCAGAGAAAGAGATAGATCAGAGGTAGCGAGAGAAAAATTGAAGGTACAAAGTCTCTTCTAAGGAATGGAAAATTGTACTAGATAGATATATAATGTTGGTGATGAGAAAATTCTCATATCTCCTAATTTACATAAACATTGACAAAAGGTATAATTTGACTGAAGATTTAGAATATCTCCACTGATGTTTTCGTATACTGACATTATATTTAAATCCACTGATGTCTGGTTTAATTTTAACTGACAAATTAGTTTATTTTTCGTAAAAAATATTAGTTTATTTCCACTGACATTTTAGTTTGTTTCCACCAAACCAAAAACAATAACATAAATTTATCAGTCGGTCTCTATAAGGTAATTCGACTCAATAATGTTCTCATTTATAAATACGTAATGAATTATGAAAATTTCCTTTTTTAAACGATTAACTTAACGCAGAGGTGTAGTGTTTATATCGTTCGTATCTCTAGTTAGTACGTTAAGTTTAAAATGCTCATTTAATACATAGGGTCTTGGAATGTCTCTAGCTACCTACAAATATTCAAAAGCAATTGCACGGAAATTTCAAAGTCGCAATCAGGTGAGTAAATCATTTTATAAAAGTTAGTGATTAAACAAAGGAATTTTTTAAAGTGATGTATTTAATTAGCCCGAGAAGGAAATGAAAAACCTAAGAAAATAAAATTGAAACGCCCCGAGATTGCGATTAATAAATATCGAGAATAATCAGTCCGAGATAAGAATCAGGGTCACCCCGAGAACATAAGCAAATTCTTCAAGGTTTTAAAATGTATTTTTAAAATTTAAAAATCACTAGGTCGTAGATTCCCATTGATTATCAACAAGAGCTTCTTTAATGTTCGATGCTTTTAGTCGCTACATTTCTGTGAACATGGGTCCATCAATAAACAAATTCTTCCCAGTTAGTAAATAAACAAATAAATGTTAAGGGTGTTTTTTAAAGGATTTTTTTGTCTGCAGTGGGACAGGCAATCTCTTATTTTTTACCTGTAACTGGAATATGAAATTCCCAGTTGCAGAGATTCAAGCTAAATGTAAATTATACCTCGATATAGACGATATATATATAGATATAGATATAATATAGTCGATAAAATGAAGTAGGTACCAATCCACCCATCATTCCTTTCAGTGCTGATAAGGGGTCATTGGTTACAATATGAAAAAAGCATTTTACTCCAAAATATGCGAAATGGCAAAACCAAAATATGTAAAAACATGCAAACATAAATGCATTCTATTATCATTGTTTTTATGTAATTTGTCCACATCCGAAGTATCATGAAGGTATCATTAGAAACGATGTCTCACTTCCATGCTGTATAATTGTAGAATTAAAACACACAAAACACAGTTCTGAAAAATACAAATTTTATTTCAAAATTAATTTTTTAAAGAACAATCGTTTTTAAAATTGTATAGTTCAAGTAATGTTTATTAAAGTTTTAAAGCAAAAAACTAATTGATTCTGCAAGTATTAAAATTTAACCTCATTCTTTTTTCGAAATAAAAAACTAATGGCCTGGGCTGTATCGAACTGCAACACTATTTGGACACCAAGTGGACGAAAGCTTTTAGTCGATGAATTATCAAAATATATCAGAGTCGATATTTATGGAAAAAGTGGACAATTCAAGTGCCCCGAAATTTTCATTTCTGGTGTTTGTGAAAGTGAGCTAACTTTCAAAAATATATTACTACTAAATACAAATTCTATTTAGCTCTTGAGAATTCAATGAGTCCGGAAAACATCACCGAAAAGTTTTTAACCCCTTGCAGTTTGGAACGGTTCCAGTTGTTCTTGGTATGTTCCTACATTTTGATTTACATAGTTTAAAAAAATAAAACATAATGGTTGTTGAGATAATTTTGTTTGATGGGAATTTTGGCAATGATTCAGTTGAGAATCTTTACTAGGTGGCACAAAAGAAGACTACATGCGCGGAGCACCTAAAGAGTCTTTTATTCACGTGGAAGATTTCAACAGAGTCAAGAATCTAGCTTAATACTTACAGCACCTGGACACCAAACCAGAAGAATATATGAAACTAGACTCAGGCCCAGTCCCGCACTGACTGGGTTCTAGATGTCAGGTTGAGGTCAGAGATGTCAGGTTGAGGTCACAGATGTCAGGTTCTGGTCACAGATGTCAGGTTGAGGTCACAGATGTCTTAACATTTGTCCGTGCGGCGGACTGGCCTAAGTCTAGTCTTGCCCAGATGTAAATTTTTTCATTTGTGAGCCAAAGTAAGGTGATAGATGACTGCATCATGTTAAAATTGTCAGGGCGAGGTCACAGATGTCAAATTGCACTAATATATATGAGAATAACGTTCTCACAAACTCATAGTACTGGAAAACTTTTAGACTTTATTTCATATCAAAATTGAAATTCTTGAAACATTGTCTTATGTTCCTTGGTCATTCTCCACCTCAATCTTTCTCAACATTATTGTCGTCAGACAACGCAGCCATTCTCTTTTCCATGTCACTCTCTTCATTTTGTTTAATAATTTCTCTCATTTCGGCATTCTGTTTAGCCAACTCTTCATTTTCTTGTTCCAGTTTCCGAAGTTTACGCTTTGCATTCAATGCTGATTTTTGCCGTTCAGATTCCTCCACCCTCCTCTTCTTGGATAACGCTTCTTCGTTTCCACGGCCGCATCTCTGACAGTACAGAAAATCTTCTAACAAAAAAATTAATTCAATGGGTGCATTAATATTGAATATTTAATGATAACATGAATTAAAATAACCCGCATAAAATTACTTACTTTTTGTGAAACTGTCACATGACGGGCATCTTCCCCAGCCTATCTCATCCCAAGTCTCTTTCCTCAAAATCATTTCCTTCCCGCATTTGTTAAATGGACATCGAACTAAATCAGTTGTAAAATGATTAAAAAAAGAAGTTTTAAAATGATTAAAAAGAAATTGTACAATAATTAAAAAAGAAATTGTAAAAATATTTTCAAAAAAGAAATTGTCAAAACATTTTCAAAAAAGAAATTGTAAATATTTTCAAAAAAGAAATTGTAAAAATATTTTCAAAAAAGAAATTGTTAAATGATTAAATGATAAATAAGAACTCACGGGGTTTTTTGTGGGCTTGGCCTTTAACCCGTTGACCGCAGTGTGAACAATACAGATCGAATCTGGAAGAAAGGCCCCCGGCAGTCTTCATAAAATTGTTTGCGCTGACTCCTCTTCCGGCACCATGTTTGGAATTTCCTCGAAATGCCATAATACACAATTCAAAAATATGATAGCGCAGGGTTGTGAACAATTTTTTTCAAAAAAAAAAACAATTAATTTTAAATTGAAAAAATGAGAGAGAAGAACGCGTGTGTGGACGATGAACGAAGAAAAGGAAGATTTTGAATTTTTGCGCTGAAAAGAGAATGGAGAAAAAGAATAGAGTAAAGTTGTAAACAAGAATACAGTCAGTAGTGCAGTGGCGTATGAGTATTCCATTTCTCCTTTCCACTAACTCTCTCTGTGTGTGAGTGAGTGTGGAAGGGAAATGAACCGGGAAATGGGTATACGCCGCTTTCGTGTCACTCTCAACATGACAGAGAAGAAATCCTTCTCCGCAAATATTAGAATAGATACTTTGAATGGACTAAGCATTTTAAAAGAGGAGCAATATGCAGCGCAGGATTAGTATTGCAAGTTATGTACTAAATTACACTAAAGCAGTGAATCCGATTTTAAATCGTACAACATAAGTGGAAACGACAGATGGTTTTATGCTAAAGATACAAAGACACAAAAACCATTTAGACAAATTAAGACAAGCAATGATGGAAGAATTTTAATCTAATATGACATTTTGACAGGACAAAAATTGAACCAAAATTATTTTAGTTTACATCACAACTACTGTTAAATATGGATTATATAATTTCTGTTTGCATTAAATTAAAAATTTCATAATGATAATGAATAGCATGTTGAATCATACAAACACTTTCAAGCTTGCATTGACTGTACTGCTTAATCAAGTCTTAAAATTCCGGGTGAAGTAGAGCGCTTTGGTAGCCTACTACTCGATTCTACTACATTGATTCCACCCAACACACACACACACACCAATTCCTAACTGAATGCCTTAGAATTAACATATATCACAAGGGGAAGACAAATCCGGCTCTTTCAAATTTATGAAATTCAAAAAGACCAGAATTTTTGAAACGGTTATACTAAAAGGTGAAGTACTTTATGTATGGTTTGACCTTACCCAGTTCATAGGTCATGACTCATGGCCTACTGTTGAGTTATGCAAGAGTCAAAATAGTCAATGAGCGTGCAAACGGTTGTACATGAGTTTTTTTAATTCTATGGACGTTTTCAAGGGCTATCATTTTTCCGTCAGTGGAAATAAACTGTTTTTCAGTTTAAAATTTAATTAAGTTAATTTTTTCAGTTTTTTAAGAGGTAGATATAAAGAAAGAGATAGAGTAGAGGCAGATGGAGAGAGAATAAAAGTACAAAGTTTCTTCTAACGAATGGAAAATTGTAATAGATACAAAGATAATGGTGATAAGAAAATTCTCATATCTCCTAATTTACATAATCCACTGACAAAAGATCTAATTTGACTGATGATTTAAAATATCTCCACTGATGTTTTCGTATACTGACATTATATTTAAATCCACTGATGTATGGTTTAATTTTAAATGACAAATCAGTTTATATTTAATTAAAAAAATTAGTTTATTTCCACTGACATTTAAGATTGTTTCCACGGACCAAAAACAATAACCCGTTTTGAATCAAGCGATAACTACTTGATAGAAATGCTCTGTCTGTCAATCCATCTGTATGTCCGTGTATCCGCGCGATAACATTCGAACGGTTTGACTTAGCGTTTTAAAATTTAGTTCGCATATTTTAGACCCCCATAGCTTGTACAAGTTCTACCGTGGGCCCTGTAGCACCACTCTTAAGGTCACAATAAAAAGGTAACGTTTTTGACTCAATGTTAAACATAGACAAAACGTATTTTTGATATTGCTCCTCCAGCACTGCAGCTTACTTTCTGATCCTGGAAAGTTTGGAGCCTAGCAACCTCACTTTTGTCCCTGACTGCAGTTCGGAGACTCGAAACCGCACTGAACATCCTTGAAACCGCACATCCAACCCTAGCAACCGCACTTAAGACAAACCCAACCCCACTTTTGACCCTAGCAATTGCAGTTTAGAGATTCGCAACCGCACTTAAGATTCTAACAACCACATACCCCAGCAGCCTAACAACCGCCCTTAAGACACTAGCAACTGCACTTTTTACCCCAGCAACCCCACTTTTTACCATAGAAACTGTAGTTTAGACCCTAGCAGCCGCAATTTACCTAAAAATCGCACCTAAGACCCTAGCAATTCCACTTAAGACCCTGGCAACACCACTTAAAAGCCCTAGCATCCGCGCTTAAGATACTAGCAATAGGACATAAGACCCTGGCAACCGCACTTAAGACCCCAGCAACCGCGATTTGCTTAGGTAATCTACAAGCGGATTATCGATATCGACATATCTTCAACTTCCTTCTTCAATTTATTTCGCCGTTTATTCTGTCATAAGAAAACCAAATGCATTCCTAGCCCTGATCATAACCAACAATGTAATTTATACGCTAAAAATTTAATGGCAGATAAACATTAAACGACGTATTGTTTTAACATTTTAAATTTTAAAAGTTCAGACACATTAAACTTTGATTGTTCAGATTTTGAAAATTCAAAAATTCAACAAGTCTTTGATCTGAATCAGATTTATGTTCAAGGGCATGTGGTAAATCGGCAATTTATTAAAATAGAAAGGACCCTTTAATAAATAAATTTCACAATTGCAAATTTGATCTTTTTTCAATACATTTTCTTTTAAAATATAGGTTCTACCTCTAATTTTCAGATTCCTCCTAGACGATTTGATTGTCCTTCCAACTCCGGAGGAGGAACCATAGACAAACAAGCAGAATGATAGCTTTCGAAAACCCGCGATTATGGTCACAATGTTCAATAATACCTTTATCTGAACCGTCCGGCTCTCCGCCGGAAAGCCGGATCTTCGAGTCCCATAGTCTGTATATTGTATATTCAACTATATTCCCATTCTCTTCGAGAATGAGAAACCAGTCGGCCTCGCATGACTAGATTCCTCCCATTAATTTTTCGCGCATAAAAATTGATGTTTACATGACATTTAACTTACCACCAGATACACTACACTAGCTAAGGAATGAAGAGAGAGAGTATAGTACAGGTCAAGGTAAAGTATTTAAATAAATTCGAATCTAATCAATAGAATGTCTATAATTATAGTAATAGACAAAAAAAGCCAAGATTGGTAGTAGAAGCTCTAAAATATCTAAACATAGAAGAAAATTGTATATCCAATAAGACCAAAGACTTGGTGGTACGATTGACCTAAAGTCAGATCGAATTGTCCGAAAATCATGATTTTCCCCATAAGATTAATGTTGAATCCGTTATGGTTACTTAAATATTTGAATTTTAGTCTAGACCCTTAAGCAAATTGCTTAAAACTTGTTCAGGATCCAATAAATATAAATTGTAAGATATTGAACACCACTTCAGAATTAACAATAAAAATACCATAATAATAGGCTAAAAAATCATGAGACCTTTGGGCCATGGTTACGCCTTCCCCTTAGTATTGTAGTGTATGTGGAATGATTGATAGACGATATTATGAATTCCAATACAAACTAGTAACTTTATTTAACAATAATAA